>CAUYSK010049526.1:0-13573 GCA_963575035.1 Avahi laniger
TGAGTGGAGATGCACTTTCCTAGTAACGGAGCACGTCTCCCTGAGCTCACAGGTGTTCCTCCCTGACAGCAGCAGAGCCGTCTTAAGACTGTTGGCCTTGGGAGAAGCACAGGCGTGGGCAGCCTCCTTAAACACATTCCTTGTGAAAGGAGCAAATGGCGTGTATTTGGAGACTATCTGTGCCTACAGCGAGGTGACCGCTGCGTGCTGACCTGGAGCGTGTGTCGATTCCGTGGCTGAGCCTGGCTTACGCTGCCCAAGTGTCCTGAGGCCTCTTACCCTGCTCCCCCGGGACTTCCTCCCTCCAGTCCTGCCTTGTTCTCTGAAATAGCTCAAAGACTTCTTTCCTATGAATTCTCCACTCTCTTTTGGTGCACACCTGCCAGTAAAACTTCACGATCCAGTAAGCCGTTTCCTTCTTGCTTTTCAGGACGGTGAAGTGATTGGAATTAACACTCTGAAAGTGACAGCTGGAATCTCCTTTGCAATCCCATCTGATAAGATTAAAAAGTTCCTAACCGAGTCCCATGACCGACAGGCCAAAGGTAAAAGCAAGGTGCACACAGTCTCGGGCTCCGGAGGTTCAAGCCTGTGGCTGAGCCACCCCTGGGGGACTCGGGGAGGGGAAAAGGCAGCCCCTAAGCCAGCCAAGCCGTCTCCCACCAGGAAGGAAAGGGAACGCACGTTATTAGGCCCCTAGTATTAGGTCACAGATGTGTGACCACATTTGCCCTGTGATCTTGGAAATTTCACATCCATGATCCTAGGTGATTTCTGTACATGATTTCACTTAAATTATTCATTTATGCCATTTAAAGCCTTTGTCCTATCAGGTAGGAATTATTAGGCCCATTTTGCTGATGAGAAAACTGAGATTCGGGGAGATATTCATTGTACAAATGTTTAGTGACCCATCTGGCGAGTCAGGCTGGGGGCTCGGCAGTGGATGGCTCTCCAGGGGCCCTTGCAGGTGTGACGTTTATGTTCTGCTGGAGTCGGGGGGGCTGGCAGCAAACAAACAAATAATACAATCTCAGAGAGCAGTGAGTGCCCCAGGAAAATGGAGCAGGGTGGCCGGCTAGGGAGACACTGGGGGTGGCTAGTGGAGGTGGGGGTGTGGCCGGGAAGCTCCCTCCAAGCTGAGATCTGAGTGAGGAGCCAGGGGCAGTGGTCGTGGCAGAGCCGAGACAGCATCGGGCCTCTCAGAGTTTCCCCCTGGCCCTGGCCTTGCGCTGCAGCCTGGCGGACCCGGCCTCTGGCTCCTGGTGTCCCCGGCACAGCCGCCAACTGGGCTGACCGTCTGTGTCGTTCTCTTGTCACACCAGGAAAAGCCATCACCAAGAAGAAGTATATCGGTATCCGAATGATGTCGCTCACGTCCAGGTGGGTAAACAGGATGTGTGTCTGTGTCTTAAATTTCAGTAAATCTGAGCTTTAGAAGGCGCTCGTGGGTGCCAGTGAAAGAGAAAGTTTATGCTGCCTCAAAACATCTCAGTTTCTCTTAAAATGCAACGGTACTGGGAAGAGGACAGCTGCAGGCCTTCTGTTTCCGCGAGCTGAGCTGGTTTCCCTCATCGCAGCAGGCCCTCCTGTCTAGAAGATTCTGCCGTCCTCTTTGAAGACAGGCCCAAACAGTCGGAAGGGGGTGGGTGGCTGGTTCACTCTGGCTCCTGCCTTCCTTTCCCCAGTGTTCTGTTGCAACCCGCATTCTGGGAGGGCCCGAGCCCCAGAGCACCTGCCTTTCATTAGCTCTGCCGCACGTGGGCTGTGGCTCCAGGAATGCCAGGTGAGGCCTGGCATGAGGGAGTGAATGACGGATGAGCTTGTTTTCCCGGAGCTGGTGGAAGTTGGAGCCTGTGGTTGGCAGGCTGATGACATCCTGGTGTTTTAACCTGGATGAAAACCTGGGTGTAATCTTATGAGTCCTGATAATGGACTCAACTGGCATGGCTGAAACTGTCGTAGATAAAGAACACACTATATAACAGACATATTGATTTGTCAGGCTTTATGATGAATTATTTATTAACTAATTGTTAAAATATTACTATATTTTAATACATATTATGATTGGCGGCACCTTTCTTAGCACTCCAGACAATGGGGTGATTTGCCAAGTCTAAAATGTCATCAGTTATTTGTCTTTGGAACTAGGAGAGACGGAGGTATAGGGTAAGATGTTAGCCCTGGGGTCTGGCTTCCTGGGTTCTCGTCCCAGCTCTGATACTTACTGGCTTGTGACCTTGAAAACAACTTGACCTCCACGTCCCTCAGTTTCCTTCTCTTCAGGATGAGGATGACAGCACAGGCTTTCCTGGTGTGCGGCCAGGCTCGGGTCAGTGAGTGGTGGCAGTGGTCACTAGCCACCATTTATCACATGCTCACTCTGGGTCAGGCACTGGGCCCTGCGCCCTACCGAGATGACCTCATCTGATCCTTACAACAACCTGTGTTGTAGAGTACTGTTACTATACAGGTGAGCGAATGCAGGCACAGAGAGGTTACTTAACTGTCCGAGGTAACACAGCTAGCAGGTGACGGAGCTGAGGCTGCAAGCCAGATGGTAGCTACTATTAATCAATTAATAATAATAAATGATTAAAGCACTTCCCTTGCTGTTGCCAGGTGAATCTTTGATGCCAGTGGCCCATCAATTTTAAAGTAGAACCAGAACTCCTGGGGGAATTTTACGTTAGACTCAGGGACAAGAAGGAGACTGGTGAGGGCTGAGTCTCTGCCGGGGAAGGCCTGTTGTCACTTACGCTAACGGGGTGTGTTTTCTCCCGAGCAGCAAAGCCAAAGAGCTGAAGGACCGGCACCGAGATTTCCCAGACGTGATCTCAGGAGCGTATATCATTGAAGTAATTCCTGATACCCCAGCAGAGGCGTGAGTTAGAGTCATTTTCCCTTTTCCTGATATTCTGTGGTTCCTGGGGGCAGGAGGGGAGCGAGTGGGGCTCCTTTTATATGGCTCCGGATGACTGTGTTGGTCCTTGACCAGCATGGTCGAACATCTCAGGACTCATCGACAGCAGGGTGCTCTCTGTCTTCAAGCGTCCCTGCTCCGCTAGGGCCATCCAGACAGGAAGTGCAGTAGCGACCTCGTGATGAGTCTCTGGGATGGCCTGGCTGGGGGGAGAGGGTTAAGGAGCGGTGTCCCCAAGACCTCCGGCAGTGACCCTGCTCTAGGCTTTGGGACTCAGCTCCTCCTAGAATCCTCCTGGACTGTGTCTATTACCAGGTAGGCTACACCTGGCAACAATTCTAGAAAAATAGCCCAAGTGACATCAAGGTAACATGAGAACAAGCAGCTCAGCCAACCATCAGGGTTTGTTACCTGTATTGACATAACATCCACAGAGAAGTGCAAGACCAGGGCCAGTAAATATGCCCTGGGGGCCGGATCTGGCCTGCGGCCTGCTTTTGTAGGACCCAGGGGCTAAGAATAGTTTTTGCATTTTCAAATGGTTGGAAAAAATCCCAAAATAACAATAGTGTTTTGCGACATGAAAATTATATGAAATTAAAATTTCAGTGTCCACTGAAATATTGTCTGTGGCAGCATTTGTACCATAACCTCAGAGTTGAGTAGCTCCAACAGAGCCCATGTGGTTTGCAAAGCCTAAAATATTTCCTATCTGGCCCCTTACAGAAACAATTTCCAGGTCCTTGTGCTAGACACCGTGACAGTGTATCGACACTGTCCTGTATAAGAGCTAAAGTTAGAGTGGCAGCCCAGCCAAAGGAAGTGTCTCCTAACGGAGCTGTTCCCCCCATCCTGGCAGGAACTGCCTTCTGAGTTGTGATACCTGTTACCTGCAAGCTGGCCACAGTCACACTTCAAGGCAAATGGTCCCTGGTAATTACCCCCTTTAGAGTCAGTATGTCATAAGGCCACACAAGTGCTGGTAGGCATTTCTGCAGTGGATGCAATTGATGATTTAGCCTAAAAATCTCAAAAGGAAATGCAGTCCACTGATGGTTTCCAGGGGTGGGGAACCTGCAGCCTTCTATTTTAATAAAATCCTATTTTTTTAAATACATTTTTGTTTGTCTTTTACATTTTTATTTGTCTTTTACATTTTTATTTTATTTTTAAAATAATTATAGGACTTGTTCTGTAAAATTTGAATTTGGTCAAAAGGCCTAGAAGGCCACTCTAAACCATTCTCACCTACATTCACCATCGTTTGACCCTGTTTGCTCTGGACTTTCAGGTTTTTTTTTTTTTTTTTTTTTTTTGAGACAGAGTCTCACTGTGTTGCCCGGGCTAGAGTGCCATGGCGTCAGCCTAGCTCACAGCAACCTCAAACTCCTGGACTCAGGCGATCCTCCTGCCTCAGCCTCCTGAGAAGCTGGGACTACAGGCATGCGCCACCATGCCCGGCTAATCTTTTCTATATATTTTTAGCTGTCCAATTAATTTCTTTCTATTTTTAGTAGAGTTGGGGTCTCGCTCTTGCTCAGGCTGGTTTCGAACTCCTGAACTCAAACAATCCGCCCGCCTCGGCCTCCCAGAGAGCTAGGATTACAGGCGTGAGCCACCGCACCCGGCCGACTTTCAGGTTTTAAGCTGTGCTTCTGTCAGTGTAGAGTCAGACCGGGAGGAACGGAAATATTACCATTGCGTTTCCCTTTGTGTTGCAGTGGTGGTCTCAAGGAAAATGATGTCATCATCAGCATCAACGGACAGTCGGTGGTCTCCGCCAATGACGTCAGTGACGTCATTAAAAAGGAAAGCACCCTGAACATGGTCGTCCGCAGGGGCAACGAAGACATTATGATCACAGTGATTCCTGAAGAAATCGACCCCTAGGCAGAGGCATGGGCTGGACTCCATGTTTCCCTCAAAGACTCTCCGGTGGACGACGCGTGAGGACTCTGGGCTGGTGGCACAGGACACCCAAGACTTCGACCGCCAGTCTGCTTGTTCAGCGGAAACTCCCTGGCCAGCAGAATCCTTCTTGATAGTTTGCAGGCAAAACAAGTGTAACGTCGCAGGTCCGCAGGCAGAAGCTCTGCCCCTCTGTAACCTATGTACCCAGCGTGCTTTTTCTCGCCAGCTTGGGCTGTTCCTGCTTAGACCGTCAACGTCTGTCTCTTCCTTTAACTGAATCATCATCTTAGTCCAACTAACGCGGCTGATGCAACGCGCAGATGAGAGGAAGGCCCCGTGGAAGCGGAGCGTCAGCACCCAGAGGCGGCGGCTGCACGGAGACCACGGGTGGGTGAACGCTGGCTTCCGAGAAGGCCGAAGTCGCCTCTTTTAGGAATCTCTTCAGAATTGGGAGCACGATGACCTTGAGTTTGAGCTATTAAAATACTTCTTCATATGTTTCTTTCTGGTGTGTTTCTTTTCCTTTCCTGCCAACAGCTGGTTGCAGTCCTTTTGAAATGCTTATGTCAGTGGGCTCCTCACTGAAGCACACTGTCCACGTAGGGCTGGGCTCTTAGTCGTAGGAGCTATTTCAAAATCGTCTTACAGGACTCACCAGTGTTATGAGCAAATGTGCTTGGCCATCCGGGCTTTATGAAGTAGGATTTGAGGAGAGTTGTGCTTGCATCCAGAGAGTCTGTTGACCCCCATATATCATGAAATCAGACAACAGAGATTTTCCTGGGCCTCTGCGCTGCGCCAAGCACTGCTAAGTATGTGGGCCAGTCGGAGTAGGGCAGACGTGGGCCCGCCCTCCCCAGAGCGTCGGTCAAGAAGCCAGCCTCTTTCTGAAAGGGAGGCAGTTCAGGAGACCAGGACACAATCCAAGAATGGGCCTGTTCTAAGTCCCCAGGATGCACAAGGCTGCAGCTGATCTCAATTATCCTGAGTCCTGACATGAGAAATAGGCCTCAAGCCTTGGAGAGTTTAGAGCACACTCCCCTCAACGAGTCCTCAAACAGGTGCAGCCTGAAGCAGCTGTAGGCACCTTTATCTCCGTGAAAACTTTCTAAGAGTTCGGGAAGTTAGACCCAAGAAGACTGTTGCAAAACTTTAGCTTGGAAGTTTGCACAGGCCGAGGTCCCTGTGGGGAGCACACACCCAAAAAAGGGGGCTGTGTATGCCAAGAGCAGAGGGTCAACGGCTTTCTAATTGTCAGCAGTCAAAAGGAGAGCCTTGGGCGGCAGGGTGGAGGTTCAGTTTTCCAGACTGAGACCTTAATCTTCCTCGTCCAGTAGATAGATAATGTCCAGCTTGTATCTGGAGCAGCTGTGGAGGGCCCGGGTTACGTGCACGAGCGATCCAGGTCAGCAGAGTCCTCATCGGTGTTGCTGCTGGGCAGCTGGGCAGCCTGTGGCTTGTCGCAACCCTGGCATGTCCCTTCCCTCTCCGTTTGGGTGACTTAGTAGAATCAGGAAGGAGCCAGTGAGTCCATTGGCCCTTGGAGTGTGTTTTGCCTTTCCTCCCTTCTCCATGAAAGGTGATGACTCAGGACGGCCCGTGGCTTCAGGAGGGCACCCTGAGTGCATCCTCAGATGTTCTGCACATGGGCCTGCTCCCCTGGGTGGTGCCCGGAGCTGAGGTGCTGTCACAGGTAAGGAGGATGCCTGGGTGGCGTTGAGGTCAGAGCCAGCCCCAGCCTGAGCCCATCTGTCTTTGGCCTGTCTGGCATCCGTGAGATCACAGATGGTTCTGGAAGAAATCAGGCTGGTGCCCAAAAAGCTGAGTCCTCTGTAAACACTCAGCAATATTGCCCTGAGGGTCTGCAGGACCCTGGGTGGGTTGGAGTTTTGCCTGCGTACGTGGTCACATACAGGATCACAGAAATGGCAGCTTGGCATATTCTTTGGCATAAGTACATATTTGGTTACATGGCTGCACTGACCCATGGAACCCTGTATTGCGTGGGAATTGCTCATCCTGGCACCCCCGTACTTGCACTCAAAGGCTGTCATTGGACCTCCCTCTCCTACTTGCTTTGGGCTGTGAGGGAGGTTTTGTAACATATGTTATCCTTTGACAGGGGGAGAAACTGACACTCAGAAATGAGGCATCTTGCTCCAGTCACGAAGCTAATAAGGGGGAGCCACAGCTTGAGCCCCGGAGGTCCGAGCCCGGCCCATTTTCACCTTCTCAGGGCCAAGGCTGCTGGTCCTAAGTAAACATTCAGGACGTACCTGCCCTGGGTCCGTCTCTACTTCTGTGGGGGTGACTGCGGGGCCTGCACCCTGCTTGATTTCCGGGTCCTCCTGGTCCTTTCAGGTCCCTCCACGGCCCCTTTACCAGTCCTCTGGCTGGTGCGCCAGCGGCTGCTGCTGTCCCGCCTCCTGGAGAGCAGCTCCTGCGCCAGGTATGTGCGCCGCTGCCTTCTCCAATCCCGGCTCCCTCGTGCCAGTCCTCTGCCTCCAGCAAGCCTGCAAGGCCACCACATGCTGCGCTTTGTCAGCACGTTTGCGTCACTCAGCTGGTCCCCGGCCAGCCCTGCCAGATGCTTCTCTGGACACACTGGCCAGGAGAGAGGCTCCTGGCGTGTAGGGGTCCCTGTGAGGTGCCTGCCAGGCCTGGCTGAGTGGGTCTGAGCTGGGGGGTCCTGTACAGGGTCCTCTCTTTTCTGACTCCATTTCCCCACTGGAGGATGTGCAGCAATGCTCCTGTCTGGTGCTTGTCTCCTTCTGATTAACACTTTAGACAGGACTGAGCCTTGGACGGTGTCGTTTCAGTTGTCCAGCACGAGTGCTTGGCCCATTTTGGCAAATGCTGCTGAAGTCGGGGCCGAGCCTCACTGAGGCATGGACATAGGTCTGGGTGAATGGGCCAGGACAGTTCAAGGTTACTCTGAAAGTGGCTATAGGTGAGGTCAGAGGGATGACAGCACCGGAGTGGCTTAGTGCCAGGAGGGCGGATCGGTTTCCACTATCTGTCCTGACAATGCTGATCAGGTGGTAGGACCCCTGGGACTCTGGGTGAAGGATTGTGAGACCCAGTGCCAAGGGGCTTTGAAGGACACCTGCTGCCTGGGTCTCCCTCTCAGCCCTTTGGCGAAGTCGTTGTCATCGTTCTGGGTGTGGCCTGGCTTCGGGCTCCCTGGGCAAGTCCAGGAAGCAGGCTGGGGGGAGCAGGTGGGCTGCTCTCATCGCTGCTGTCTTGGCTGCACCGCCCCCACCGCCAGGGCAGACTTGGCTTGGGAGTTGGGACCGTTTGCCACCCTGGATCTGGAGAACCAGATGCTGGACGCTTGCTTGGAGAGCCATCCTATCTGGAGACCATTTTGTTGGCGACATTCACGAGTGTTCTAGCCTTGTGAACCCTGCTCGCCATTGTCCTGGACTAGATGGGACGGGTATTTGCACTGATGAGCATTCTGGGAGCCCCGGCAGGTGGGCACATGGGCTTACTTGCCTTGGTGAAGGGAGGGCCAGTGAGGGTGGGCGCCATGTCTGTCAGCTGCACCCCGGGGATAGGGATGCAGTGTCACAGTGCTCACTGCTGCTACAGAGTGTGGACGCGGGGTGCGACGGACAGACGCGCGGCAGCAGCACTATTGCTGAGAATCTCTGTGCCAAGCACAGTGCAAGCATTTTACACACATATCTCGTGTAAGCCCCTCAGAAACTGTAGGGAATAGAAACTATTATTATCCCATTTTACAGAAGGGGAAATTAAGGCTCAGAGAGAATAAACAACTTGCCCCAGGTTGCCCAGCTAGTCACTGGTGGAAGTGGGACGTGTCTTTGTGGGGAAGATGGAGGTAGGGAGCAGAGCGTGATGGTGGGGGCCCCAGGCCTCTGGCCCGGTGTGTCCCATCAGAGAACAGTGTCTGGGACAGGGTTGGGAGCACACAACTGAGCCCTGCCTGGCCCCCAGGCCCTTGGGAGTGAGTTGAAACACCTTTCTGGGATACAGCCTTCACTTTCAATCTTGCCTCTCCTTTCCCTTCCTGGGCTCCACACTGCCGTGGCGTGGAATCGAACAGACTGTTCCTTCTCTTGGCTCCAGACCTGAAGCGCAGTCTCCCTGCCTGCCGGCTCTTCACCCGTCTGGCCCTTGAGGAGCCCCTGCCCCTGGAAAAGGAGAAATTACGGAGACAGGAAAGAGATCAGTGGCTGCCAGGGGTTGGGAGAGGGTGGGGTGAACAGGCGGAGCACAGAAGATTTTTAGGGAAGTGCAATTATTTTGTGTGATACTGTAATGATGGACACATATATTTGTCAAAATCCACAGAATATACAACACCCTGGACTTCGGGTGACGATGATGCGTCAGTGCAGATTCAGCAATTAAGGTTCCCCTCTGGGGGGGATGTCGGTGATGGGGGACCCTGGGAGGGCGGGCAGGGGCGCTATCTGCACTTTCTGTTCGGCTTAGCTGTGAAGCTAAACCTGCTCCAAAACATAAAGTCTATTGATTAAAATGTTTTAAAAACTGAACAGTATGAGGCTCCCGATCAAGCCCTAGAGTCAGAGGGCGTGCCTGGCTGACCCAGAAGAAGACCCCGAGACGGCCCCTTGGTAGCACCCACATCGGCCCAGGTTGCAGACCTAAGAGAGGTGTCCTGGCAAAGGTGAGCAGAGAGCGCTCTTCAGAGACCTTCTCAAAGGAAGGGACTCTCTGGCAGGCTCAAGCCTGCAGCGTTAAGCCTGAAACAAACGTGAAAAATCCTACTGCAATCGCCGGAAGTGTGGCAGGTGGCTCCCACGTGGCTCCCAGATGGCTCCAAGCCGCATTCCTCCCCACCTGCCCTGCCAGCGCTTCCCGACCTCATCCTTTTCCCAGGAGAGAAACTTACGTTCCCACGAAGGAAAATCTGTTCTTGACTGATGAGGCCTGGGGGATTGTGACGAGATAGACACGTGCACTGTTCCTCGGCCGGTGTGGCCCTGTGAAGTGCGCCAGGTGGGCCCCTTCCTGTGTGTTTCTACACCCTGGGTACATAGACCCTTCTCCTGTGGTGGGGCGTGGGGCAGCGGCCTGTCCTTGTGGCAAAGACCAGAGCTGCCTCTCCTCCATGCAGCCGCCATAACCACCGCACTGTCCCCACCTTCTTGAGCGGTGCCTCTTGCCCCTGGGCACTGTCTGCTCGCCCCAGGTGCACCTGCCTGGCTGACAAGTGCTCCTCCCATAAGCCCTCTTGGTGATGCTTGCGCTGCTAAATCTGGTACCACCTGGTGTCTGCTCACACACAGCTCCTCCTCCCCCTGGTTCATTTTATAACCCACGGCCTCCTCTTTATCCCTGGGTGTGATGGTTAATTTTATGTGTCAGCTTGACTGGGCTAAGGGTTGCCCAGATAGCTGGCAAAACATGGTTTCTGGATGTGTCTGTGAGGGTGTTTCTGCAGGAGATTAGCATTGGAATCAGTAGCGTGAAGAGGATGCACCCTCACCCCTCACCCCTGCAGGCGGCCCTCACCTAGAGAGAACAAAGAGAACAAAAAGGCAGAGGAAGGGCAATTTTTCTGTTTCTGCTTGAGCAGGGACATCTGTCTCCTGCCCTCCAACATCAGCATTCCTGGTGCTTCAGGCTTGGACTGGAACGACACCAGCTTGTAGATGGCAGATCATGGGACTTCTGGGCTTCCATAATCACGTGAGCCAATTCCCATAATAAATCTCTTTCTGTGTGTCTATATATGTCCTGTTGGCTCTGTTTCTCTGAAAACCCTGACTAGTACAATTACATTTGAGGCCCAGAACACTTAAAATATTTATTAGTAGGCTAGGAGAGAAGGAAAGAACCCCTTAAAATTAGACCGTAGGCCAAGGCATGGTGGCTAACGCCTGTAATCCTAGCGCTTTGGGAGGCCAAGGCAGGAGGATTGCTTGATCTCAAGAGTTTGAGACCAGTCTGGGCAACATAGTGAGACCTCATCTCCTCCAAAAATTTTTAAAAATTAGCCAAGCGTGGTGGCACTCACCTCTAGTCCTAGCTATTCTGGAGGCTGAGGCAGGAGGCTCACTTGAGCCCAGAAATTTGAGAGTGCAGTGAGTTATGATCATGCTGCTGCACTCTAGCCTGGTTGACAGAGCAAGACCCTGTCTCAAAAAAAAAATTGTGACTGTAATGATGGCAGAGGTATGTCCACCAGGGGGTGACCTGACCTCGTGAAACTCCAGGGAGGTGTCAATTGACCTGGGTGTGAAAGGGAAGCAACCCAGGGAGGCCTGATGTGCGAGGAGGCTGCTGGCGGGAGTGAGCAGCTTCCTCCAGCCCGGACTGAGGGAGGTGGCCCAGAGCCCACCCGCCACTCTCTGTTCCCTTCTGTGCCCCAGCCACACCCAGCCCTCCTGTACACAGCAGCCTCCTTGCCTTCCTTGTTCATCGCTCGTTTCTCCCACTAAAATATAAGCCCCGTGAAAGCAGGGACCTTGTGCGCAGACTCTCCAGGGCCCTGTGCCAGGCAGGGCACGCAGCAGGACATGAACAAAAGATGAGCGGCCATGGAGAGACGCCTACAGACACCCTCCGGCACCTGCAATGTCCTGCTTGTTCTCTGGGAGCATCTGCTGCCTCTGGCTCCACGTGATTTTAAACGTGGGGCTATTTTGGACCTAAGGGGCAGGGGAACATCACTTAGGACCAGGCGCACCTCTCTGATCTTTAATTTGGGTGGCTTCTGTCCTCTTCTGCTGTATTTATCTTCCCTGGTCATAGTTCTCTTGCCTTGCTAAGCATTTCTCCCAGTTTTGGTGATTACCAGTTTTGATAATCTCCCCCGTGGCACTGGACCGTGATCTGGTTCAAACCACGGTTCCTCTGTCCGCAAGGACCGCTCCACCCAGCCCCAGCCGGGGCAGAGCCCGGGAACCTGCGTGTTAACAGGCACCCCTGACTCTGAGGCTCCCAGGCCTGCCTGGGAGATCAGATCTGTTTCCACTGCATGCTGGGCCCTCTTCTGACCAGCTGGGAACTGGAGGTGACAAGTCGGTCTTCTCCAGGGTGGCAAGAAGGTTAATTTACAGCCACCTCTGCCTCCTCTGCTCCCAGCCCTGCCAGGCCCCGGCACTTTCTCACCAGCCGCTTTCTTGGGTTCTGATGTGAGTCACTCCTCCCGGGGATGCAGAGCAAGCGATTCACCTTTCCCGGACGGCTTGAGCTGTCCCTGTCATTAAAGGTTGACGCTGCTGGGGTCCCAGGGGTGAGGGAAGGCAGGCAGGTGAGGAGGGGGGCTGCCCAGCGTGGTGGTTCAGGTCCAGCGCAGGGCAGAGGTGGCAGCCCTGGAGAGTGAGTGCCCAGCCTGGGGAGCGCATGGGGTGCCCACTGCATCCCAGGCAGCGGTGCACACATTGCTCACGGGGCCTCCGTTTGCTTCTGCCGGTCTAACCAGATTCCACGGGTCACACTTCGTTATTAATATATTTACTTTTTCTTAAGTAAAAACGAAAGGTCCTTTGATTACCTCCACCCAATCCCATTCTTCCTGCCCCCTTACCCCAGTGGCAAGCGTTGCTATTGATTTGGTGGTTTTTTATACATTACGTGTGTATCCATGGGCAGTATGTATTGTTTTATGTGGGCTTTAAGAATCTCGTAAGTGATACCATAGTGTGATATCATTTATGAGGCACAGATCTCCACCAGTCGAGGCTAATTAAGCCAAAGATTGAGGATGCACTAGGGAGAAGCACACACCACACAAGCATCTGCGACCTGTGCTCTCTGAAGAGGGATTTGGGAACTCAGTATTTATAATATTCATAGTATTTAATGGTATTAATAGTATTGATAGAACCATACCATTCTACAACTTTTTCGTTCAGCTTTATTTTTGAGATCTATCCCGCTGAGACGTGTATGTATGTGTGTGTGTATGTGTATGCATGCGGGCACATACATACTTGTATTTCACTCCGTGTGACCCCTGCATAATGAATATGACACAATATGAATATGAAACAAGTTATTTTTCTGTTTGCTGAGTGACAGGCCGTGGTGGTGCTGGGAATCGGGGTGCTGACCTGTAGAATGGGGGTCCTTATGCTTTCCCACGTGTCGCTGTGTGATATGCGAGGGGCACAGCTGAAGGCACCTCCCGTGGTGATTGGCCACAGGCCCTCCCGGGCCCTAGCACAGGGAGGGGTTTGCAGGCCCCACGGTGAGTGCGCTGCGGGACGCACTGTCTTTCCCAGCATCCAGCCGCGCAGCCTTTCAGGCCAGACCCACGAAGGACAGCTGCGGCACTGGAGGCTGCACCCAAGACTGGAAGAAATTTGGGGAATCATCTCATCCAGCTTGGGCTGTCCACTCCGAGTGACACCTCCAGGGTGGGACTCCTCATCCCACAGGCAACCCAGTCTCACACAGGGTCAAAAATCTTCATGCTGGTAAGTTCTGCTCTTTTGGTTCAGTTCTGCCGGCTGGGCCATCCAGAACCCACCTGAAAACTCAATATAAGTGACCGAGGCAAAGATCTCAATCAATCAAGGTTTATTAAGACAAAGGTTGCGGATGCATCCGGGAGAAGCACAAACCACCAGCATCTGTGACCTGTACTCTCTTAAGAGGGACTTAAGGACTCAGTACTTCTTGGGAGAGGTGTACAGAAAGAGGAAGGAGGAGGGGGGTGGGCAGGGAGGCAAATAGTTACATTCTCATGAGGGCCCAATTAGTGCCGTTTTTACTTGAGGGTTCCTGTTAAGT
>CAUYSK010049528.1:0-11883 GCA_963575035.1 Avahi laniger
TAGAGATAGGGTGTCTCTCTGGTGTGACCCAGGCTGGAGTGCTGTGGTGTGATCACAGCCCACTGCAACCTCGAGTTCTTGGGCTCAAGGGATCCTCCTCCCTCAGCCTCCTGAGTAGCTGGGACTATAGGCATGCACCACCGCACCTGGCTAATTTTTCTCCTCTTGAATGGGAGTTTAGTGGTTATACTATGCCTGTACCACTACTGCATGTTGGATGTGTGTTATGCAGGGGGGCGGGGGGCAGTGCTGATAACTTGTCTCTTTAGTTCATAGGCTTTCGTAAGTCTTCAGGGAGGGAGAAATAGTTTCCAAAGAGCTATTCTCAAAGAACGAGGGGACACATGAGCACCTAGACTAGATTTAGACAATGATACCCTGGAATTCCGAGTGGACTTAGTGGGATGAGACCTGGGGACTTTGGAGGAAGGGGTTGAGTGTATTTCATATGTGGGATAGATGCAAATTATTATAGCCAGAGAATAAATCACGGCAGACTGGATTTCCCAGAGATTTTTGCCACAATATATCCCATCCCCCATGTACTTAATATGTGACATTGACACTCTTCCCATCCAGTGGTGAGGTCTGTGTCCCTCTTGTTTGGACATGAGTGGGCCTTTATGACTGCCTATATCAGTAGAGAATGATAGAAATGACATCACATGACTTCCGAGGTTAGGTCATAAAAATGCCATGTTCTCTTGGGACACTTGCTCTTAGAACTCACCCACTGTGCCGACAGTAAGCCACATAGCCTAGGAGGAGGCCCATGTGGAGAGGCCCTGGGGCCTTCAGCCCTCCGCCCTGGCTGAGTTCCCATCCTAGCACGTGGACCAACTTTGCAGGTATGAGAATGAGGCATCTAGGAAGTGATTGTCCAGCCCCCCATTGAGACACTCCAGTGGGTACTGTATGAAGCAGAGATGAGACTTCCCTGAGAGCCTTGTCCCCATCATACACTTGTGAGTTAAATAAATGATGGCCGTTTTAAGCCACTAGGTTTTGGAGTGGCTTCTCTACAGAAATACATAACTAGAACCATAGGGACAATGGGTAGTTCTATGAAGGATCATGTAAGTAGGGATCACAGGTGAGCCAGGCAGGACCCCAAGCATCAGATGACCCTGTCACTCTCTCCCCTACCCATGCCTCCTCAGCTCATGGTCTTTTTAGGTCTTCAGGCAGAGAACAGTGGCCAAGGAGCTAGTGTCAAAGAAACGGACCCAAGGAGCACACAGGAGCATAGACTTGGGTTGGGTGCCGCTGAGGAAAAAATAAGGAGAAAGTGTATTCTCTGTGCTTAAAAGACAACACCAGCCTGGGATCAGAGCCCTTTTTATGCGCTCAGACGCCGGTTTCCCCTAAGATTCAATTAAGTTAAAAGAAGAAGTCTACTTGGATTCACTTGAAATAAAGCTGCTGGGATGAAATCAATGTACAAACAAGTCTTGAGAAATGGAGGGAAGAGATCAATCTTGTGTGGGGGCTTGTGTTGCAACGCGGAAAAAGTTTTGTAATCCGAATGCAATGCTAGTGACTATAGCACTGGGTGTCGGCGTGGTCACGAGGCACATGATTGGGACGATTCTGATCCACAGGGGCTGCTGCAGCCGGGGACACAGGCAGGTAGGGAAGCCAGAGGAAAACATTATCTACTAGGCAGAGTTACCGATGGACACACACTCCTCGGAGACACCAACTCATCTAAAACGTGGCCTAGGAGTTAGGACACAAACTGTCAACCACAGGAACTCTCTGTGCAAACTGTTCCATCCCCCAAGCCAAGGGCCTTAGAGCTTTAAGTGGCCTGGGTTCAAATTCTAGTCTGCAAAGCATAGTGTCCCATGTGTCCCCTTACCCTCTGGCCTACTGTCCTCCTGGTGCCTGTTTTAGGAAGGTCCAGGCAGACTTGAGGCTAGTTGGACTCTGGGGACAGTGAGGCCACCTTGCTCACACTGTAGGTGCTTGAAGACTGCTTGTTGATGGACAGATGTATACCTGCCTAAGGGAATGAACCCAGCACCCTGTGGGTTCTGTCCTTTTGGAAACGCAATTCAACTCACAACGCCTTGGCTACCTACACTCTACTGAGAGGGATCTCCGCTATACAAAAAGTCTTTAATTTTTTTGTCATTTAAGTGGTACCCCATGGTGCAGGAGAGGGGACAGAGGGTTCCTAGAGAGGGGACTGGGACTGCCTGGGTGAGACCTCAGGGAGTGGGCACCCAGAGAGGTCAAGTGTCAGGAAATCTAAGATCTTGCCTAAGTCCTCCTAAATCGAGCGCTAGTGGGCAGGAAGTCCAACTGGTCTTTTTCAATTTTCCTTGCCCCACTCTGAGGAGGTGCCTGTGAGCAGGGAAAGTGACTGGTGGAAAAGTAGGAATTACAGGAACCCAAATGACCCCCTCCCAGGAGCATCAAGGGACCCAGGCCTATGTTCTGTAGAGCAGCTGCCCACACCCTTCCAAGCCACCCCTGCCTTTCTGCCAATGCAACCTTCTGGTCTCCCAACCCAGGCAGGGCTGCAAGCTGACAGTGGCGGAGAGGATGGGGCTCTCCATCCGGGACCCCTACCCAGGCTCTGAGTCAGTTACCTCTGGCTAACACAGAATCAGTGAAAGCAGGACACCCCCAAATATCACCATGAAACTGGGACATTTTCAAGCTAAAAAACCCCCTGCGTAATGTAACTCAACCTCTTTATTTTTCACAGCCAGGGAAACCAGGGATCAGGACGATCACCCAACCCCTCAGAGGCGGTGGTGATGCAGGTTCTACCCTCCTCTCCATTGCAGCCTCGAAGTCAGCATTGCTTCGCAGATCTCAGGAGCGTGTCAGCCAGCAAGCGCCAATGGGGACCTCTCACGCGGGGCGAGGTGGGCTTCTCTGTGCTCCTCCTCCCCAACCTGGAAGGAAGTGGTTTTTCTACTCTCTTTACTCATCGCACTCTGCTGTGGGGAGGGAGGCTTTTAACATAATCACCCCTGGAAGTTTTGCCATATCATTGCAACGACAGGCAAGACTTGTTTGTATAGCGGGGATCCCTCTCAGAAAGTAGGGTGTTGTGGGTTAAACTGTGCCCCCCAAGAAGAAATATTGAAGTCCTAATCCCTAATACCTGTGAACGTGACCTTATCTGGAAATAGGGTCTTTGCAGAAGTGATTAAGATTTAAGATAATATGAGGTCATACTAGAATAGACAGAGGTTGGAGCGATGCTGCCACGAGCCAAGGAATGCCTCGGTCTACCAGAAGCTGGACGAGGCAAGGAAGCATCCTCCCTTGGAGGATTTGAAGGGAGCACTGCCTTGCTGACACCTTGATTTTGAACGTCTAGCTCCAGAAATGGGAGAGAACAGATCTCTGTGGTTTTAAGCCACCTGCTTTGGGAGCCTTTGTTATGACAGCCCTGGTTTCCTGGTCCACGGGGCAAATGGGGGTTGTTAGCAGGAACCCAGGAAGCTAAGGCTGGATGGAGCCCAGATCTGTGGGGAAGGGCCTAGAAGAGGAAGGAGGGAGGGAACCAGGAAGGAAGGGCTCTCAGTGACTCAAAGATTAGCAAGGGGGACAGCCGAGCCATGCGTGGGCTGTGTGGGAGCCCTTTCTGGCTGGTAGCAAACCGAGCCCATTTCCTTTCCAACCACTGTGGGGCCTGACAGTGGGGTGGGGGTGCGGGGGCTAAAAATTAGTGTCTAGAAATTGATGGCTGGGCATGGTGGTTCACGCCTGTAATCCCAGCACTTCGGGAGGCTGAGATAGGAGGATCACTTGAGGCCAGTAGTTTGAGACCAACCTGGGTAACATAGTGAGAACCTCATCTCTAAAAAAAATAAATAAGTAAATAAATAAATAAGAAAATTAACCAGGTGTGGCCGCACGTGCCTGTAGTCCCAGCTACTGGGAAGGCTGAGGCAGGAGGATCTCTTGAGCCCAGGAGGTTGAGGCTACAGTGAGCTATGATCGTGCCACTGCTCTCCAGCCTGGGTGACAGAGTGAGGCCATGTCTCTACAACAAAAGGAAATTGAGTCACTGAAGTCGTGATTCTGGCTGGTCCCATCCCCTTTGAACTTGCAGTTCTTCCTTTAGCAGCTGACAACTGTCAAGAGCTGTCCCCTGCTGTTTCACCTGTGAGCGGGCCTGAACTCCCCAAGGGAATGAGCTTGGGCTTCCATGCCCCCTTCCCTGGGTCCCTGTCAGTGCTTCATGGATGTTCAGCATGGACAGAGGTCTCTGAATATATGTGTACCAGCTGATCAATTTGTTATCATAACGGGAGTATATGGTAAGGTGTTTGGGGGTTGTTTCATTTTAAATAGACCTGGCAAATCTGTTTAGAGTCTAATAAGATGTTTATACTCCTGGGCAGGAGATAGGTCATGTGGCAGGCAGATTACAGATGACACCTACTCAGTACCCTCAAGCCGTGGGTGGCGTTTTCACAGAGCACTGTGGAACCTTTCAACTTGGGCTTTTCTTGTTCATATTTTCAAAGCATTTCTGATTTTAGAAAGTACCGATCTGGCCTTTTCTTCTCCCCCCACGCTCCACCCTGATCACCTAGTTACTCATCTCCCTTTAAAAATTCTTTATTTACTTTCAGTTTTCACAGGATTCAAAGAGCAAGCCAATCTGAAGAGGTAAACCTTAAGAAGCTTCACTCCTTCCTCCATCCTTGTCTTCTTCTCCCTGGGCCACATGGGATACTTGCCATTTAATTCTTGTTTATTTTTATAAATAAAACTCTAATAAAGATACCAACACGTGAAAATATATATTTTTATACCCTGTCTATTCCTTATATACAAGATAGCCTATATATTCACTGTTTGACATCTTTATTTATAGTTTATTAAAATATAACTTACACACAATAAAATATACAAAACATAAGTGCACAGGCTAATGAATTTTTGCCTTTTAAAAAAATGCACTTTTCTTGTGGGACCTTTTAAAACAGCTTTATCGAGAGTCTCAACTGATATATTATAATAAAATGAACATGTGTGTGTATATATATATATATATATATATATATATAGACACACACCCATGAACCATCAACATGTTCAAAATAGTGAATATATGCATCACCCCAGAAGTTTCCTTTCTCCTCTGGATTTTTTTGTTGGCTGTAATAGTAAAACTGAACACATGGATGAGTTGGGCTGAAGACATCCAGCATTAAGCCGATTCTCAACCTCGTGGTAACTTCTTAGGGGCTCCTCTGGTTTCTTAAGAACCCAGGAGACAGGTAACAAAACCCATGTCTTTACTACTAAGTCTTATTTAATCACCTAAATTTCTGGCGATTAAGAAGTTGACGTCAAGGAGCTTTGCTGAGATTAATTTGAAGGTCTCCACAGTAGAAAGTTTTATTTTGTCCATCTGTAAAACTTCTGATGTCAGAGCTTCTGGCCTTGGGCAGTTTGACTCAAAGAATCCAGGACTCTTGGAAAAAGAAACAGAACTTCCATGGAATTTCAGGATTTCCATTGTTTAGAAGCCATGATTCTGGGAGGAAGGAAATGAACACTTGTTAAGCACTTCTATGTGTCAGGCACTTTATGTAAAATAAGTAATTTAATCCTCAGTAATAACCTGGGACAGAGATGGGATCAGCAGCATTTTTTATGGAAGAGGAAATAAGATCTGAGAGCTTAAGTGATTTGTCCAAGGTGACACAGTCTGTCACACAAGCTGGTGTTGAAGTCCAGAGCTATATTATTTTACAGCCCCTTTTTTTCTTTTTTATCATGGTTCTACCCTCCACCCTCAACCCCTAGACAGCATTAACAATTGATAGACAGTTGGATAGATACGGATACACACACACATACACTTGCCCATCAGGACGTGCCTTAGGGAAAAAAACAGAGCAGTCTATCACAGAACACGAAGGCAAATGGTCATAAAATATATGGCTAAATTGTATTTATTAAATACTGCTGATACAAATTTACATATACTGAGTTGTTCCCAAGTTAACAAGTACTGGGAAGGTATCATGGCCTAAAAATTGTGCTTTGCGCATTGGCGGAGACAAAATGAAGGCCGGGATGGAGCATGTACTGGGAAGGGCTGTACCATGTTGCCGGGAAAGTGAAGCACGAAGTGGGGAATTGTGCGTAGTGGTTGAGAGGTTGGTGTGGTTCTGGAAAGGGCCTGACTGGAGGTTGGGAGGATGTGAAGTCCCGTGTTCTGAATGTCCAGAGCTTTAAAAGCCAGACGGTGAAGTTTCTATGACTTGGTCAAGTTCACGCAGAGAGCAGAGATAGCTGAGCTGGGACTGAGTCTCAGGCAGCCTGGAGAGTGTCCATCTCACCAGCCTCTGTGTTCTCCAAAAGCTGAAATCTCCTCATGGCAGGAGCCAACCTCGATGTGCTGCAAGGGAAGAGCATGGGGTCCTGTTATCTGTCAGTGTCCCATAGGAAACCGACACACGCAAAGGGGTGACCCAAGAGAGTTCCGTGGAGGGAACATTTGCAAAGGTGGAGCAGGTTTAGAGAAAAGCCATGAGGCGTGCTGAAGCACCCGGACCAGCAACAGCAGCAGCCGCTGCCAAGTCAAGGGAGCCAACGTGCCATCCTCACTCTCCCGGCATCCTCTGATCACATCCCCAGTACCCCCGTTGGCCAAAACCAACAGGAAGCTGGAGTTCATGGAGCTGTGTGGTGGCACTCCTTAGAGATCAGCCTCCAGGGACACAGTGCAGAGAGGAAAAGGACAGAGGATGGTTCTGGTGGGGCAGATGGAGAATATCCAATGCAAAACCTGTGCTGGGGGGATCCAGGAAGGCTTTTCTGGGCAGCACATCAAAGGAGCTATTGCTGGTGCCCTAGAATCTCAGAGTTTGAAAGTCACCCTCTTTCGTAATCCAACAGCTTGCCCTGGTTCCCAACAGAAGCTCTATAAACCCAGGGCCTTATTCGTATTGTAGTCATCATTTCCTGCAGAACACAGAGACAAGTGCCAGCTGTTTAGCTCATGCCCTTGCTGCAGAGGCGGTGTGGGTCTATTCTTGGAGACCGCACTGTGGTGGGTTAGCAACTTGACGTTCAAGATAGTGGGCGCCCGGATAGCTCCGAACGGTGGTGTTGTCATTGGTGTGAGAGGGGTCTTCCTCATTAACTCATTATCTTGCTGGAAAGGCAGTTGCATTTTGGCTTCAGCTTTTCAATGATAGTGGCTCTATTTCCGACTTGCTTGGAAACTGTTATTAACTATTATTCCAAACAATACACTCTGCATATTTGACAATCCGGAAATCAAATTTAGCTGTGCAAATTATAGACAACTGCTCTCTTATAATGTCATCGCGATGGCCCAATTTTTAAGAGATGGAAGATTAACAAAGCCAGCTTCCAACGCCTAACACAATATTGTATGTGAGAAATCATTTTCCCCCAAAGACGATAGACCTGTAAAACGTTCCCAGAGCTCTCTGGAAGATAACCAATGTTTCTTTCAAAGGAAGGAGAAATTATAGCACATCAAATATATGCAAAAACACTTCAAAGCTGGAAGGTGCCGTCAACTTACTGAAGAATTATGTTGAAACTACAGGAAACATAAGAGGTCACTTAAATAATTTAAACACCACCCGTTTCCCTCTTCTCCAAAAATCCCCCAATACATTGCTCTTAATGTTAGACTGATCTTTTAGCATATGTGATTTTAGTGAAAGACATTTCTCTTCTTTTGGATACGTCTCAAACCATTCTTAAAAATAATGATTTCTCATTAAGGCTCTTGCACCTGCTTGTGAAGAAAAGACATCCGACCTTTAAAAAAAATTCCATGAATCTGAATCATCTAAATATAGTACAGCTTTATTCTTGCAAACAAGAGGAACCAAGAACAGTTTGGACAATGCAGAAATCTGTCAGTAAAACTGGATTCGAATCACACGTATGGGGATCCCACTGTGATTTTAGGCAAGTTACTTAGACTCTCTGAACCTCAGTCTTTCTCATCGCTAAAATAAGGATAGTACTACTATTCTGCATGTTTATTATAAATAGTAAATGGATTTGTGTATGAGCACAGTGTTTGATAAATGAGCATTTAGGTATTTTTCCTAAAGGTACTTGTTACTTAGAATACAGTGACAGAATCCAACCACAGTAATTCAAGAACCTTCTCAGAATTTAGAACTCAGTGTTGAGACTGAAGTATTGGCAGAGGACCTAGGAGACAAAGACAACATTGTCACATTGGACAAGTTACTTAACTTTACTCTGCCTCAGTTTCTTTGTCTGCAAAATGGGGGCATAAGAACATTATAAGGATTGATGAATTGTTATGTATTAGATGCTTAGGAAGGCATGAGGAGATCGTGAACACAACTTAAGTCTTAGCTGTCATTATCATTACCCCTCCCAAAATCATTCTTTAGCATATATCAGACAGGTAGCAATTCAGACTTTATTGTACTTATTTATTTTAAACTTCTTTTTATATTTATCAAAGTTATACGTAACCTGATTAAAAGTCAAATCGTATTTAAAGGCCAATTAAGAAAAACAACAGTCCCCGCCTCCGCAACCAGTCTGTGATCTTGCTGTCCAGAGCCTGTTACTGGCAATCCACTCTTTTAGCTGGTTATTCTGGTATTTACCTCCTGGTTCTAAATAATACGCCAATACCGTTATTTCTTGATTTATGAATGTTCGACATGCTCTACTAATTGGTATTATAGCAGCCAAGTTTCACTTCTGTGCATTCCCTATTCCATTCCTCTGATTCTACCAGTGCAATTTTATCAAATCTATGGTTAAATCACATTTGGTGTTTACTTTATTATGGTTGTGTATATATTGTTTGCTTCTGAGCCAAGTGGTGTGCTATAATTACATTTTGTTGGGTTTAGAAATTTTTGTTTGTATCAAAGATAATTGTCAGGTCCAGCCTCTTGGTGGACTGTTGTCCTGGTTCTTTGGCTCTTTGCTTGGAAAATTCACGAGCAGAGCCAGTGTGACAGAGTGACCACAGACAGGAAACAATTCCACACAAACAGCTTTTATTGCAGAGAAGAAGGGAGTATATAAAGTGAGAGTACGTTCCAGAGAAGAACAGGTCAGTTTCTATGAGTGGAGAAAGATGCTGAGAACTCCCGGGTGATTTTCTTTTATTGGCCTGGTCCGGGGAAGGGCTTATAGGAGGTGTGGGATGTTACCAGATGTGTGATATACATGATTGACAGGTGTTCTTATAACAAAGTTTCAGCTCCATAGGTGTGTATGCTCAAAACCTCAAGTTCCTGCTCTTTGTGGTTGTTAGGTGTGTTTTCTTACAGTCCCTTCCTCCCACCCCAGCTTCTTCACCCCTAGGTACTGCTCTCCTGGCCTGTATCTGCCACCTGCACATTTGGTCCCTGCCTAACGATAATAATTGCCTCTTTAAAAATTTCTATAATTCCCTCCAACCCCTCATGAGCATTCAGATCTGTCAAACGCCTTCTATTTTACTTTCAAATGACCCAATAGTTTTGATAATTGATCAATCCCTTGTGCTCCAAAGACATCCCGCCCTGAACCCTTAATCCTTTTAGTCCAGCCTGTACTTAATTGGATCATAGTCTTGTTGCTCAGTTTGCTCCTGGATTTTTCTTGCACCTATCCTGTGTCTGGCATCCTTATCTTATTTTACTCCCTTGTTTTTCTGGAGCACATTCTGTAGAAGCTTATTAAGAAAAGGTGCATTGGAGGTAAAATTCTAGATTCTTGGAATATTTGAAAACGTGTTTATTCTCATACTTGATTGATCATTTGGCTGGTAATAGAATTCTAGGTATGAGCGTAATTTCCCTCAGAATTTTGAAGTAAGCATTGGTTTAACGTCTTCTGGTTTCCAGTGCTGCTGTTGAACATTCGGATGCATTTCTGACTTCATTTCTTTTGCACGTGATTGTTTTGTTCTCTCTAAATGATTTTACTATTTTCTTTTTAAAATTCCTGGCATACTTTAGTGTGTATCACTGTTTATTCATTCACTATGCTGAGCACTTTGTGGTTACTTTCAATCTGGAGACTCATTTAATTCTGGGAAGTTTCTATTATTTCTCTGACAATTTCTTCTCTTTGTTTTCTTTATTCTTTTCTTAGAACTACTATTAGTTGATGTCAGACTTCTTGAATTGATTTTCTAAATTTTTTATGTTTATCTTTTTATTTTTCTTCTCTTTGTCTTTTTATGTTTTTATTTATTTTTAAGGGAAAGGTCTCGCTCTGTTGCCTGGGCTAGAGTGCAATGGCATGATCATAGCTCACTGCAGCCTTGAACTCCTGGGCTCCAGTGATCCCCCTGCCTGAGTTTCCCTAGTAGCTAGGACTACAGGCATGTGCCACCATGCCCAGCTGATTTTTCTACTTTTTTTGTACAGATGGGATCTCGCTATGTTGCCCAGGCTGCTCTTGAACTCCTGAGCTCAAGCAATCCTCCCACCTTGGCTTCCCAAAGTGCTGAGATTATAAGTGTGAGCCACCACGTCCAGCTGCCTTCTCTGTCTTTTGTTGCACTCTGTGCGATATTTCCTCAAATTTACCTGTCCATCTTTTTACTGAAGGCTTCAAAATTCGTGTTTTATTTTTTGTATAATTAATATATGCTTGTGTTAGAAAATTCAAAATTACAAAAGCAAATGTAGCTAGAAGTAAGCCTCCCTCTGACCTTCACTCAGACATCTAATTCATCTGCTTGACGGGAATATTTGGCACAGGAGAGGGTGGGAGAGAGGCTTGGGGCTGAAAACACAAGTATTTTATGAAAATCTTCACACCGAATGATGGAAGTCTCAGCTCTCTTTCTCCACTGTGTTCCTGGAATGCAATCATCCAGGCTCATAGTGTCCTACAAACTGGTTAAGTTGTTTTGCTAGAGAATAGAACCTTGACTATCAGTACCATTGGGTCTTTCCTTCTGGATTGGTAGGATTCCCCAAAGTAGAACATTTTAATATCTTCCTTAGATAGTATAAGCCTGGCTGCTAACATTTTGAGAAAGAGTGCTAGGGTGGGAGTGGGGGTTATCTCCATATCTATTATGTCAATTTCTAGTTTATTTTTCTGTTTTTAATATTGTGCTACCATTCTCAACTATGCCTGGTTTCTCAGTCCAGAGACCTTTTTATTTTGCCCTCTTTAGAGAATGTTAAACCTTTAGTCTTCTGCTGGGGTAGAGAAGGGAAATTCATCTGGCTGAGTCGAGTAAGGAAATGGATGTGTAGTTCTAACTGCCTTTTCTGTTCTTTAAATTGCATGATTTCTATTGATCTGTTTTCTTGTTTCCTGACACTTTCCTTCGTTATCTCCATCCTACACTTACTTTACCTTGTGAATATTTTATTTCAGATATTATACTTCTCAGTTTGAGAATTTCTACTTTTTAAAAATAGTTTCTATATCTTTGCTACGATTTCCTATCTTTTCATTCATTAGAAGTATAATGTCTTTTACATCATTGGACGTATTTACAAGAGCTACTTTAAAATCTTTGCTGCTTCAAACATCTGGGTCAGCTCAAGGTCAGTTTCTGTTAATTATCTTTTCTCTTGAGAATGAGTTGCATTTTCCTGTTTCTTCATGTGCAGAATAATTTTGGATTGTGTTCTGGATATTCTGAATGTTATGTTGTGGATAATCTGGGAGAGCACTGTTGTTTCCCATTTATTTGTTTTAGTAGGCAATTGCCTTGGTTGGATTCAAATGAAAATGTTTATTCGGGGCAGTGGCTCAGATCTCCTTTTAGTTCTTGTATATTTAGCTGGGCTGTTTACAGTTTGCCCTGTGCAGTGGAGCTTGGGGGTCAGCCAGATATTGGCGCAGAGTTTACATACATAATCTGTGGCTCTCCTTCTCTGGCCCTCTCCTTTCTAATAGTAA
>CAUYSK010049530.1:0-10719 GCA_963575035.1 Avahi laniger
AAAAAAAAAATAAAGAAAGAAAGAAATTAGCTGGACAACTATAAAGAAAAAATTAGCTGGGCATGGTAGCGCATGCCTGTAGTCCCAGCTACTCAGGAGGCTGAGGTAGGAGGATCGCTTGAGCCCAGGAGTTAGAGGTTGCTGTGAGCTGGGCTGACGCCATGGCACTCTAGCCCAGGCAACAGAGTGAGACTCTGTCTCAAAAAAAAAAAAAAAAAGGAATTTGGGGTTCTGATCCACTCTGGGTCTCTACATACGATAGGGTACAAGCAATGAGAATTGAGGGTGCAGACACAGACAGCCTGAGCTTAGGGTAAACCCCTAATAGAAGTTCTTCCTGGCACAAAGAGTTCTAGAATACAGGGTTAGTTCTTTCTGGGCACCTGAGTACAACAACAGATATCACCAGGAACCCTCAAACCACAGAATGAAGATATGAATTAGAACACTAAAGTGCTGTTATGCTTTAGCCTCAGACATATTTAGTATTTAGCAATTGATTATAAACCATATCTAAATGAATACTTTTGTTTCAGGGGCATATTTTGCATTTGTCTTTAATTTCCGCGAAGACATACCTGCTAGAATCAAGCGCTAACTAACTACTTCAGCACAGGGCAATCTGCATCTTACCTTTCAGCTCCGTGTTCCCCTTGAACCATCTGATAGTTGTGGCTGGTTTGCTGGCCATGGCAGTGCAGTTGACTTCAATCTCCTCACCTTCCACGGCAGTGTCTTTCTGGATATCGATCATCAGATTACGTGGTGGGACTACAAATTAAACACATGTGCTTTATAAACACAGCATCCATTTCTGGACATATTCTTCTCCTCACTGGTGACTAGCACTATTGCTATCAAAAAGAAGACAAATAATGGACATTCTTGATGGGAATTTAAAATAAACTGTCACGGAGAGGAAAAAGAAATGCAAAGTGATCACCAAATAAAGTGAATTACTCAAAATCAGTTAATTTAGAATTTCTCTCCTAAATTTACCTTAGAAAATGACCAGTCTTCCACTCCTACACTATCATTGACCAAGTTATAACAATATAGATATTAGTCACCAATAGGTCATTAAAAAATTGACCAGAAAGTGAATCTAAAAGGAAGAGGAGTACATACTACTGAAATTATCATCCTCATCCGGAAGCCCCTAAAAGCAATATTTCTCCCTGAATTCAACCTTCGCATTTCAATCTTCAAATGAAAGATTCTAGCAAAGATCAAAAACTTTGAATCCCCTAAAACAATCACTCATACCCAGAAAAATTGTGCCTCAGAACCAGATTCATTTAATTAAAATGATTCATAGAGATCCAGAATATAATCTTGACCTCTGATGCACAGTGTAGTAATAAAATCCTTTGGATATGAAGATGCAGTAATATAGGAAATGCCAATTGGTTTGAAATAATTTTCTATATTCTAAATTCCAATGTTCCAGATTTTAGAAATCAAAGGAAAAAGAGACTCGAGTGCTTGCAAATAGATTTAATATATGAGAATTAAAACAACCCTTCTGTGAGCATATTAAACGTGTATGTGATAAAATGGTCAAGATAAAAGATTTGGGGGCTGAAATGTTGAATATCAAATCGAAAGCATGTAGCATGATGGTGGTGATGATGATGATGATGATGAAAATATATTATCTTTTATGAAACTGAGTTGACATTGAAACTTCACATAAGGTGTAACCTTATCCCAAGACTGAGCCTCCTGAAATAAAAATCAGTAAGAATACTGAATTCAGTAGAGTGAATCTAAGAATATATGTCCTGACCACCATGAATAAGCAAAGACAGTTCTGAGACTTATGATTAATAAGTTTCTCAACTCAGAAGAGAAACAAGAAATTAAATATGTATAAACATGCCATCCTGATGATCAAGTTGAATAATAAATCTCTGATACTGCTTCAATAAATTATGGGATTAAACCATGTATTTGGGATTTCCAACTGTTCTAGTCCAACGTGAAAATTCTGCTCACGGGAAGACTTTTACACTGAATTGGAGCAGTTGGAAAATTCCTGTAGAGGACGACGGAAAAGTAAAAGTAAAATGATTTGTTGCATATATTTCCTCAGCAAGATAGTGTGGTGGTGTAACTACTAGAGCAAAAGCATCCCTCCTATTTGTTCCCTGTATATAAGGAAAACCACATATTTGCTCACTTGGATGTATTGCTATTAAATAATATGATATGGCACAAATGAGTAGTTAAACATGGCAAAGAACTACCCTAACTTAAAAAATAAGCAAAAAGAGAGATAACTAACATCCAATTTGGAGTTGTGCATCTTGATAGCATTTTAAGAGACACAGGAAGGCAGTGACAAAGGAAATGGGATGGCTTCAGCTGGCTGTGTCCTTCATGTAGTTTATCCATGTTAGACGACAGACAGGTAGGCTATAGATTTTCATTACACGTACCTAGACAGTTAATAGGGAATGTTTAGGACCAACAGATACTACTGCATTCTGAGCACAGTAAAATAGGAATATTGAAAAATGTTACTGTGAGATCAAATATCTGAGGAAAAGATTGCCCAAGCTGAAAGAAAATAAGATCTTGGTAAGCAACAAAGACTAGAACAAGAGGAAATGAACTTTTACAACTGACGAGTAAAAGACATAGGAATGTCTTCTCAACAAATGAAGGAATGAGAAATCAAACAAAATTAATACCTTTCAAGGTCCAGGCAAAAATAAAAATAAAGTGATGAAAATAATTTTCGATGTTGACATACGCAATGGCTTCCAGTGAGAAGTGTGATTGAGTAATATAACTGACGGGGTATGGATTTCAGGGAGGTGGCTCTCTTCGGACATGACAAACAGGGCAGAAAGCCAACACTGCTGACAATCCTGGAAATCCCTACACAATGGGGCAGAGGAGATCCCACGGTGTCTGCATTTCTTTGGGAGAAACACCTTGATGGTCACTCTCAGGAAACCTGGGAATCCTCTCAATGGGACAGATCCAGGAGTTGTTAAAAGATTCTGCTACGTGTCGCTGTCAAGTCTTAATGGAATTTAGCCTCAAATGTCTTCTGCCAAATAGCTGTTGCCTGTGTTCCTGGGTATCTCTCCTTCATTCACTTGTTTCTCATGCTGCGCCTGAAGACGCCTTATCTCTCCTCACCTCGGGCTTCTCCTACCCTCCACTACCTGTTCATCTTCAATGGCATTTCCCGATGGAAAGTCCTCATTCCTCCACTTGGTCATAAAGAGGAGGGTACGCTCTTTTCACATTATCGATGTCTGATGGTTCAAAGTAAGGCAATGAAAAGGGACAGGTACAGATAAAGACAGAGGAAAATTTACTGTCTCCCCCAGATTTTGTTTGGGGGCTGAGAGCTCGATGGGCAGCTAGGTCCTCATCTGGATTTCTTACTGTTTGGTATTATCCACATTAATTCCCTCCCCTTCTTTTGCAACAGATATGCTCTAAAGTTCTAACCCTTGGAGTGAGTCCTGGACCAATGCTAGTTCCCAGGATTACCTGCCTGAAGAGCTGACATCATCTTTAAGTCTACGGCTAAAGGAAAAAGTAGGGAAACTTCAAAAGCATTGGAAAATATACCCAGTGTAGAAAAATGAGGGACTTATATATTGTTGAGATCATCATCCAGAGAAATAGCTGAATGATTTTTTTCCAAGTTCATAAATAGTTTCCTCAAGATTGTGAAGAGTATTTCTGATCTTTGCTAAGATTAGAAGAAATAGGCAAGTATAGTGGGAGTTGTTTAGTTTATAAATATAAAATAAAATCTAATATGTGAGTCATGATGGTTTATTGATATGTTATAAAGTTGACTTCTCTCAGATATTTTTTAAGAGCAAGAAAGCTTTGGAAAATATAAATGAGGTGATTTAAATCTGTCTTTCAGAAAAAATAGGGTTGGACCAGAAAATCTCAAAATTTATTTTAGTCTATTAATTGTACCCTGTTTTCCCTTTAACTTCATAACACGTACTCTAATACAAAAGAGGTTAGTAAAGTATAAAAATCCATTTATAAGAAAAATGAATTGAGGCCGTTGCTAACCAGAGAACACGCTTACACATGGTCCACTAAACAGACACATTTAGTAAAAGATGCCTGCAGTCATTAATGAAAATAACCAAAGATATTTCTAAGGAGGTGCATATAGATGAAAACCTGAATGAAAATCACATAGAGGGAAACACAAGAAAATAGCAATGAAATGTCAAGGTTCTTCTCAGCTAACCTCAAATCTATAAGAGAGCTAATTATAAACATTACGCCTACAACATTTAACAAAAATCAGCAATATCAAGATGAGTTAGATTAATTACAACAAAAGAGGAGGCTTAAAGCTGATCAGTATGTGAAATCTCACTCCAACACCCTTTAAAATAATTAGGTTCTCCTGTTCCTGCAATCTTAAGAGTGAACACTAATCTTAGAAGGACAGTACAGTGATAATATTAGCTACTATTATCAGTAGCTATATTAATCTTACAGCAGTGTATTCTCTCTCTTGTTCATCTCCTCTCGTGAATAGTAGTATAAAGAGAGTCCTACACTATGTCCTACGGAAAGAAACAAGCTCATCACAAGCGGAAGGAGTGAATGAATATCCTAAAAGGCACCCAAATACATGCAAAATATCAGGAAAGTTTTCAAATTTTACATGGATAAGATAGAATAGCATAGATAACATTAACAAATACCTATCTCTATAATGTATAATTATGCTGAAATTTTTGCTGAATGCACCAAATACCTAATAGACATGCACTGAAATGAGCATCTTCAACCTATCAACAAGTTTGACAGCTGTGTAAGTATATATGGAGTCCTTTTCAGAGAACTGTAGATAGCAACCAAGATGCTAATGTCATTCTTCATTCATTATGATATCTGAAAACTCGAAACCTTAGGAGAAAGGCTTGAATGTACGAGTATCAGTGGAAATTGTCAGATTTTGGAAAATGAAAGACTCAAACACTGATGACAACAATTTTGCTCTGTCAAGGAATCCTAGAGTAAATTCAATGGAAAGAATATTAAATGAATGCATAATATCTTCAAAAAGAACATCTACTACTTTTGATACTTGAAAGCATTACTTTCAAGTATATTTAAGTTAATGCTTCTATAAAATATAAGCAGGAACTTATTACTTCCAGAATAATCAGGCCTCCAAAAGGATTACAGGTATTATGCCTTTCAAAATCCTAGTGTTGGCATGCCGACTCCTAAGCACAAGGTGTATTCATAGTCAAACTGGTCCAATGCAGTGGTTCTGGGAATAAATGTACCAGACACAAGAAAACGACAGGCAATAATAACTGCTTGCCAATGGCCAGATATAATAATCCTGAGAACAAAAGACATGTACATTTGAGAAAATAATCATGAAATGGGAGCATCCAGGATTTAATTATAAACAACCTAAACTAGAAGATCCAAGGTTGTAAGACAGAATAGTAAGGTTCGTTCCAAATTCCAAGATTCTTGATTCTGATGGAGTACTTTGTAACCTGGGCAAGATGGTTAGCCTCTGTTATCATCATTTTTCATCTGTGAAACCAAGATATAAATACTTAAAGGTATATAGAGTAAAATATTCTGAAAATTCAGAATACCACAAATATATTCCATTTCATTGCCAACTGACACTTTTGTGGAAATTCCATGAACAATGGTGGGTCAATGGGTGGACATGTGGATGGTCAATTTGAAGTCCATGCAGCTAACGACTTACTCCAATAAGTAAAGAGTATTTTTAAATACTTCTACAAAAGCAAGCAGACGGAAAACTTTGAATTTATGCTTGTGAATTTGGTTCATCTGCAAAACACCAAAATAGCCATTCCAGCGAAACCTCTCATGCTTACTATTCCTACAGGTCTAATACAGGTTGAAACCACAATAGTGACAAACATCAACAGCTGAAAGCCATCCCTCAGTAAACACAGATCACATTAGAAATTGTATGGACAGACTTTTAACATGACTTTCTAAAATCGGCACTCCTCTTGTCAAGAGCATATATGTAAGCTTCAGGGACATGTTTTACCTTAATGAATAAAAAAATATTTTCTCGTTTACAGCTGTGTTTAAATAGAGTAATGAGGCAGCAGTTCAATATGTACATCCATAAATACATATATGTGCACACATCCCAAGCAAAAATGTCCTTCATATTTATCTTTTCTCTTTAATCTTCATATCATTATACCAAAAAGCTGCAGTCTGCCGCCTCAAATAGACTTTGATTCATCATCTTCCTGAAGGTGTAAATCAGAGATCTTGCCTCACGCTATAATGTACGTCCTTGAAAACTCAGTTTCAAAACTCCAGATCAGCTGGTGTTATGCACAGGCATAGATGTTTGTCTAAAAGGTGACTAATTCAGACCAAATCAACCTAGGAATATCTGCTGACTATATCAAAATATAAACATGGAAATCCGGCTACTGGGATTTTGCTGAAAATTACAATCTAGTGATCATAAAATCATAAATGAAGACACTCAACTCACTAGAGTTGCACCTAGCGGCCTGTTGACAGTTCTGTGCTTATTATCAGTTAAGGAGCTCCTAACTCTTTTATGTCCAATTGCAATTTGTGTCAAAGTATGTGTTCATGTTCATGGGGTATGATTTTTTACGGCATACTAGAGGATAAGCAATAAATAAGGCTATAAGCAAAGCCAAAGAAAAGGAGATGAACGATGTTAAAATGAGGATGTAACTCAGAAGGAAAAATTATTACGTGGATTTCATAACAGAACTCTGCCATGGGGTGCAGATTTGGTAGCCCACTTCCCCCTCTCCTGCACAGAAGGAAAAAAAAATCCTGATAGTTAGATGCAATAACATTTCATGTGGTGAGTGATTCATTTGAGGGCTTTAAATTCTCTTGATCTTTGCTTCTGAAGCTCGAGGTTTGAAACCCAAGAGCAGGTGGAATCTATAAAGACCGCTGATTGCCATTCCTTAGAGCATTTGGTAAAATAGGCTATTTTTAAAATTCAGCAAGATGGGCGGTGATTCTTCCTAAAACAAGTCTGAACAGTAAAATTCACCATTAACCTTTTCCTTGCTGCTGGAAGCCATCTGGTAGCAAGGGCCACCCCCAGCCTATTTCCCGGGATGAGTCCCACGTGCATTTCTTACCCAGGACCGTGATGGTGGTGTAGCTTTCCTGTGGGGGGTCAGTGTAGAGCTGGCAAAAGTACCTCCCTTCATCAGAAATCGAGACATTTGTCAATGATACTTTGAGTTCACTGCTGGAAAAATTCAGCAACTGAAACCTGCTGTCCTTCAAAGCTGTGAAACAAAACACAGAATTAGTGATTGTGAGAAAGACGACAATGCACAGTCTATTTTCCTCAAGTAGGCGAGGAAAAAGATGACTAGAAAGACGGCTATAGAGTAGAAAAAATTTGTTTTTATTTTTTTAAGAGACAGGGTCTCCCATATCACCCAGGCATGAATTCCTGGGCTCAGGTGATCCTCCACCTCAGCCTTCCAAGTAGCTAGGACTATGTCACCATGCCTGGCTAACTTTTAAAATTTTTTAGAGGTGGAGTTTCACTATGTTGCCCAGGCTGGTCTCACATTCCTGGCCTCAAGTGATCCTCCCACCTCAGCCTCCTGAGTAGCTGGAACTACAGGAGTGAGCCACCACACCTGGCTCTTTGTACTTTTTGAATTATTATTTTGAGCTTTTATGATAACTTCATGTGGACAAATAACCCTGTCCAAAGGAAACTTACGCACAGGGGTACATACATGTGTGAATACATATATACTTACACACCCCTACTTTGGCACAATTTCAAGTGCTGTCAGTGCTCAACACTTATTCATAAATTCCTTCAGGTTTTCTATCAGAGAGAGGCAAAAAGAAAACGGAAGAAAAGGGCAGGCCACGAGTCCCCTGATGCAGGGTGCCAGGGCTCTCTTAGCCTTTGGGCACTGGAAGTTCAGAGACTAGGGCCTATGGGCTCTTAAAGTGCCTCAAAAATTCCGAGGCCTTAAAAAAAGGTGGTTCCAAATTATGAAAGAAAGAATCATTTAATATTAATTGCAAAAGTGAAAAATCATTTATAAAACTTTGCAGCAAAATTATCCTATTTAACTTGGATGCATCTTAATACATTCGATATGATCTGAGGTAGAGCTGCCAAAAGTAGATGACCCGGGGCCTGCAGAGGCGGTAAACCCACCCTCCAGTTTCCCAGCCACATTCAGCTTCACGCTATGAAACTGATTAGGCATCGAGCCGGAAATCACCGCAAAAGCAATGTATGTGGGCTTCTTATTTATTTCAAATGTTCTCTTTGAAAGTCCTTCTATTAATCTTGGTAAAGGCTAGCTCAGTATACAATGACAGAAATTCACTTTCAGAATAAGAAGCTGGCTTCTTCCTTTTATCCTCCCTCATCCTCTTAAATGTTTCTTAGGTTTATCAACCTTTCCACAGGTCATGAATGTCCCCGAGGAGTTGGGGAGGCAAAGGGACAAGCAGCCGGGAAGGGACATGCTTGACATTTGGTTTGGTAAGGCACCAATGTTCTCAAAGAACAATTTTTTCAAAAGACCCGATTCTTGCTCTTGCCAAGCCCTGACACCCATATGAACCATTTCTATTATACATAATTTAGTTTTGATTATTAGCTTTTGTTCTATTATATTTGGAAAGATTTCAGCATATGGACACCTTCATATGCCAGAGGCTATGGTAAGAGAAGATTTGGTTTTATATTTATAGGCACATATTGCCTTGAAAACTTCAATCTTCAAACCAAACGGATTACCTTTCAGAATGCTGTATTTTCCTTGCCTTACCTTATTTGAGTTGTTTGTGTCAGCTAAGTATTTGGGATTCAATTGCAATTCACCTTGAATTACTACAATCAATTCCTATTGCAAAAGTAAGACGGCCTTACTTTTAAAAGGGACCATTCAAGGTTTCTATTAAGTAGAAAGATTATGATTGCCTGTCTCTTCTTCCCTCTAAAGAATTGACTAAACTTTAAGCATCTAACATTAAATTTAAAAAAGGTGGCCTTAGCAATCTCTTTATCAAGACAACATGTAGGAAAAAAAGTTGCCGTCTACTACTATGGGGATGGAAACTTACGCCTGAAGTCCCTGAAATAAATGGTCTGCCTGTTGGGATTCAGGAGTTGAATCACCGAGTCGTCGCTCTTATTGACTTGGCAGCTGATGGTCGCAACTTCTCCCTCGATCACTGTCACGTCTTTCGTAAACAAATTCTGTCCATCGCCTTAAAAAAAGGGGAGAGAAAGGTCAGAAAAAAATTTCCATCAATTAATGTGGTCAGTGCAATCAATTAAAATGAGAAATAAGAAGCATATTAGGAAACGAACACAAGTAGCAACATCTGGTATGGCTCTCATAGCTTTCTCTATAGTCCACAAAACGAGTCTATTAATCCAAGATAGATCTAGGGACAAAATACAACTGAGCCTGGAATCACCGTGCTGTCACAGAAGTTGTGATGCCAAGGTTTCAGCCTCTAGCACTTTGTACTAGTTGAGTAGTGTATGGAGGAGTAGTGGAAAGGTCCGAGTACTGACTTTTGTGAGGAGCTGAAGCTCTCCCAAATGGAGGAGGGAAGATACATATAGTCAACCTTAGCTTACCTGTCCTTGAAGCTAAGCTATTTGGTCACCTCACAGAAAACTCGAAGGGCCACTTAATAGAAGGAGGTAGGAGGGTTCAATAAATAATCTCTTGCTAGTGGATGCTGGCATTCCCAGTGGACAGGCAGTTCATTGTGTGGGAGTGAGGACCTAATCGACTATGACGCTTTGGGATCTCAAGAAAATCCAGGGAAGGCTTACAGCTCAGAGTTTCTTATTCTGTTCTCAGAAACTCACACCTTCCTGACTCACCCAAAGCCCCAGGCAGCCCTGAAATGATGCCCCCTTCTGCAGATCCCCTTCCCCCAACCCCACCAGCCATTTAGAAAATCTCTTTCAGAATATGTCAAAAAGTCAAGGCTTTCAGGTGCCCTGATGTAAGGCTTATCTCCAGATCTGCTCTAGTTTGTTGCTTCTAAGATTAGTGACAGCAGCTAAGCCATCTCATAAATGTCCTAAGCGATCCACAGCACAGGCAGGAGGAGAGGAGAGTTCAATTTAGAAGCAAAGGATGAAGCAATTGTCAAGTGTTCGATTCTGCACCTGGCCCAGCAGGGGATACAGAAGTGTATGACACTGTCCTAGCCTTTAAGAAGCTGCAATGAGCCAGGTGCAGTGGCTCACGCCTGTAACCCTAGCATTTTGGGAGGCTGAAGTGGGAGGATCCCTTGAAGTCAGGAGTTTGAGATCAGCCTGAGCAACATAGTGAGACCCCATCTCTACAAAAAACCCCAGAAAAATTAGTTGGGTGTGGTGGCATACACCTGTGGTCCCAGCTACTTGGAGACTGAAGCAGGAGGATTGCTTAAGCACAGGAGTTGGAGGTTGCAAAGAGCTTTGATGATGCCACTGCACTCCAGCTCAGGCAACACAGCGAGAACCTACCTCAAAAAAAAAAAAAAAAAAGCTACAATGGTAATGTGGGTGAAACTGATACCTAATCCGTACTTCTTTTTTCTTTTTTTTGAGACAGAGTCTCACTCCGTTGCCCAGGCTAGAGTGTCGTGGCATCAGCCTAGACCACAGCAACCTCAAACTCCTCGGCTCGAGCAATCCTC
>CAUYSK010049536.1:0-16037 GCA_963575035.1 Avahi laniger
GGCAGGAGGATTGCTTGAGCCCAGGAATTTGAGGTTGTTGTGAGCTAGGCTGATGCCACCCGGGCGACAGAGTAAGACTGTCTCAAAAAGAAACAGGTGGAGGTGGGAGAAGATTTAAAAAAATACCCATAATCCCATAACCCAGAGCAACAACCAGCATTAATATTTAGACCACTTCCTTCAAGTCTTTTGTCTTATGCATTTTTCTGTAGTTGTGATCAAACTCTGTGTGTATGCTTATTTTTCATTAGAATCTTTCCATGAAATGAAAAATTGCCCCTAAAAGTTATTCTTAATGGTACAGAATATTTTATTAAATAGATACACCACAATTTACTGAAATCATTCACCTCCTACTTTACATTTAGGTTGTTTCCAGTTTTTCACTCTCATGAATAATAGTGTGGTGATTAGCTTTGTGTATAAATGTTTGTCCGTGCTTTTGCTTATTTCCTTAATTCAGATTTCTAGAAGTATAATTACCAGGTCAAAGGATATCCTTGTGCAATTTTTAAAGAGCTCATATTCTAATACTTACGGCTTTTTTCCACAAACACTTTGCCTACAGGATGGCTGATGCCAGTGGGTGCAGTGAATATAGACTGTTGTTCTGGAATAGTTTGCTCATCAGTAATTATGTCTTCATCTTCTATTCCTAGCTCGTTGGCATACTGTAATTCTGCTGGCTTGGTTTTCCTGTAATAAGGGAATATATAAGAGAAATGGATGATTATTGAATTTTTACAGGCCCACATAAGGAACTACCTATAAATACAATGGAAAGAGTCCTGAAGATAGTCAAGAAATTTGGTTTTTACTCAAATGGATCTGTTTTAACAGGTATGTGCAGCCAGTTGCCTATATTTCTGTGGGCCTGAGTTTTCTCATATGGAAAATGAAGTGACTAAACTAGATCTATAAGGTTCTTTCCAAACTTAAAATTATATGATTTTATATAGATACTGTTTGTAGGGTCATTTTCAAATACAAACAGTAGTGTTATATAACTTTCATTGTACTTCTTTAAAGTATGTCATTCATTTTATCTTAATTTCCTATGCTAAAATAGACAGTTTTACCTATTGCTGAAATAATCATAATTTGAACATATTAACATGAGAAAACAAATTATAATAGCCTATTTTATTATCTTTGGTTTTTAATATCCTTAATATCTAATTTTTTTGCTACTTATATAAAATCTTCCGTTTGTGCTATTCTTTTTTTAGACACAGCTAAGATTTCTTATTTAAGTACAATATTAACTTTTTTATTTTTTCAGTGGTTCATTCTTTTCAAAGTTATCATTAGACTAGTTAACCCAGTATTTCGTAAAATTACTTATCTTAGAGATATAAAGCTATGAGTATTCAATAAAACTTAATGAGAAGCTACTGTTTGGGAGCTTCAAATAAAGTACCAGAGTACCCTGGAGAATATTTAGAAGGATAAATAAACTCTTACTTTGTCTTTCTTCGAGGTTTTTGAATAACTGCCTCCTCAGCTCGCTCCACATCAATACCATTTTCATTTCGTAATAAAGATGGACTAGAGACCTTCTTTTGGGTGAAAGACGTCTCCAATTCTGAAAATAAAATAAATTAAGTTTTCAAATGATTAAAACATAAAAAGTAATGTACCAGACTTTTGCAAGACAAGAGAACTTTAAGAATTTTAATTGGTACCCATCTCTATTGGTATGAGGGAAAAAAAAATTTTTTAGAAAGAATTTTAATTGGGCAAAATTTTTTTCACTACCTCACAAATTTTAAAAATTTTACACCTCTAAACTTTCAACATAAAATGTGAAATTACAATGCCAAACAATAAGAAAAAAATTAAGTAATCCAACACCCAGGGTGTGTTAAAGATCCCCAAGATTACCACCAGGTTCAGTGATTTGCTAGAAGGGCTCACAGGACTCAGAAATCACTACATTCATAGGTACGGTTTACTAGAGCAAATGGATATAAAGTAAAATCAGCAAAAGCAGAAGTACATGGAACAAAATCCAAAGGAAACCAGGTACAAGCTTCCAAGAGTCCTCTATCAGTGCAGTCAAAGAGGATGCACTAATCCTTCAGCAATGAGTTGGGATAACACATGACATATGTTCTACCAGGGAAGCTCATTAGAGAGGCAGAGCCCAACGTTTTCACCGGGGGCTAGAGTGATATAGGGCTAGCACATAACAAAATTCCAGATTCCCAGAAGGGAAGCAAGTGTCCAGCAAAAATCATATTGTGAGCACAAATGCACCGTGAGCCACTTCATAACTTAGGGAAAGTTTTATAACAGTACAGGGAGCTGCTTACCATCAAGTTCCCAGACACCAGTCAAGTGCCAATCTTGTAAGCAGGCCTTTCTAACGATAACCATCTCAGGCCTGCTATGTTAACTCTTTTCTGCACCCAGGGTAGTTATTAAGTTTAAATGTGTCAATGGAGCCTTCTAACCCACTAGCAACTCTTCCTAACCTAGAAATACTGGCTCCCCAGAACGCCCTCAAACCTCTAGAATTCTACTTTAATAAAATACTTACAGCCTTGCCTGGAAATATAATGCAAGCAGTAAAGCCTACTGTGGTCACCCTGAACAAAATAAAACTCAAACAAAATTTTAAAATCCAGAAATTTAGAAAGCTGAAACTGCAAGGCTTGGTATATTATGAAATGGCAGTGTCAGACAGGTCCTTTTTGGTCCAAAACTTAGTTGGGTGCTGAATTTTCTAAAAAAAGGTCAAGTCATTTCTGTAAAGACATTTTTCACAAATTATAAAACTAGGTATTGGTATCCATCTTGATTTTTAAATTTGTACCCTAACTAAATTACTAAAAGGGTAGTCCTCTTTTTTAAAATTTTATTTGTATACTTTTAAGGGGTACAAGTGCAGTTTTGTTACATGGATATAAAGTGCATAGTGTAGCGGTGGAGTGGTGAAGTCTGCACTTTTAGTGCAACCATCACCCAAATAATGTACAATGTACCCATTATTATAATTTCCCATCCCTCTCCCCCCTCATCCTTCTGAGTCTCCAGTGTCTATTATTCCACGCTCTATGTCCATATGTATACATTATTTAGTTTTCACTTGTAAGTGGGAACATGCAGTATTTGACTTTCTGAGTTGTTTTACTTAAGATAATAACCTCCAGTTCCATCCATGTTGCTGCAAAAGACATTATTTCATTCTTTTTTATAGCTGAATATTATTCCATTGTATGTATATGCCACATTTTCTTTATTCATCTGTTGATGGACACTTAGGTTGATTCCGAATCTTTGTGAGTGTAAACAGCACTGCGATAAACATACAAGTACAGGTGTCTTTCTGATACAATAAGTCATTTTCTTTTCCAGTAGTGGGACTGCTGGATCTAACGGTAGTTCTATTTTTAGTTCTTTGAGAAATCTCTATACTGTTTTCCATAGAGGTTGTACTAATTTACACTCCCATCATGTATAAGCATTCCAAAAAGGTAGTTTTAATTAACCTATATTCATTGCCACAAATGAAATAAATTGTAGAGTAGGTAAAGCTAGTCTGAGCATCATTTCTGTCTCTTTTTCCTTCTTCTGCCCCCTCCTTCTCCTCATGGATACTCAAGTGGTATCTCACTTGAACTTGCTTCTTCAAACTGTGTTCCATTCCTGACTTTTCTAGTTTCTGCCTTTCTGCTCCTATAATTCTTCCATCTGATCAGGACCTGCTGTTTTCTAGGAGGGCAAGTAATTAGTCAGGAAAACTAATTTGTAATAAACTATTCATAGAGGCTGATGTTAATAGGGGAGTGCTAATCTCCCAATCTTTGCTCCTTCCCTTTGTTTTATTCTAACAAAACCCTTTTTTTCTTAATTACTATAAAAATCATACATGCTCAATATATGAAAAATTAGTAAAATATAAATGAAGTAAGAAAATAAAAATCACCCTTCCTTCTAAAAACCATACCACTGTTAATTCTGCTATGTCTTTCCATTCTTTTTACTATGTATATGTGTATGTATACTTATGTTCTAGGTTGAATTATGCTCCAGAAAGAAAAAAAAAATTTAGTTCAAATCCTAACTCGCGGTACCTGTAACTTTATTTGGAAATAGAGTTTTTGCAGGTGTAATCAAGTTAAGATGAGGTTATGCTGGATTAGGATGGGCCTTAAATCCAATGATTGGTGTACTTATAACAGGAAAATTTGGACACAGACACACAGGGAAAAATGGAGACAGAGATTGGCATTAGGCTAACAAAGGCCAAAGAACACCAAGGATTATCAACAACCACCAGAAGCTTGCAGAGGCAAGGAGGGATTCTTTCCTAGAGACTTTGGACTTCATTCCTCCAGAACTATGAAAAAATAAGTTTCTGTTATTTTAAGTCATGCATTTTGTGGTAATTTGTTATGGCAGCCCTAGGAAATTAATATATATTTTAAAAATGGGATCCTCCAATACATATTATTTTATAATCTTTGTTTCTAGTTTAACAACACATTACTGATGGTTTTCCATGGCACTATTTCACTTTAACGATCCTTTTAACAAGTAACTTGGTTTCCATTTATTGGATAAAAAATGATTTATTTAGTCAGTATCACATTGTTAGATATTTGGGTTATTACCAAATGCTACTCTTATAAATAATGTTGCCGTTAACATCCTTTAATACCGTAGTTATTAAAGTCACTTCTATTCCTAGAAATCTGGACAGGCTGTATAATTTGTGCTCCTGTCAGCAGTGCATGAATGTATCTATTTCCCATCAACAATGGATTTTATAATTTGAGAAAAAATTCTCAATTTATAGGCCAGAAAAACAGTATAGTGTTTTGTTTGCCTGTGAACAATGCCTGGGACATAGAAAGAACCAATAAATGTTGGCTGTTGTTTCATGATATTATTGTTAATCCAGAATCTATCCTTTCCCCATTTAATCTAAAATGTCCATTTCATCATTTACTAAATTTTTATATGCACTGAGATGTGAACTTTCTGATTTAGTCCTGAATTCGTACCCCTGCTCTCATAATCTATACACATATAATCAAAAGAGACCTGTAAAGTATTCTTGACTTAAGCCACTGGAGTTACTCTAGTGGTATACATTTTAAGCAAGAAAGTAAGAAACCATGGGAAAAAACTGGAGCAGACAAGTTTTTATCATATCCCCAAAATCACAACTGCTATCACAACCTAACCTTGGTTTCTTCACATACCAAGAGGTAGCCTTGTCTTCTTCTGTCTCCTTTGAACAGGAGCCTCTAGATGCTCTTCAAGTTCTTTAGTTGGGGTCTCAGATGGCCTGTGAATAGTAGTCTGAGCAAGGCCTTCCAAAGAAGAACTAGCTACAGAAAAACAGAGTAGAAAACAATGGGATAACTTGAGCAGAGACTGAACCTTAAAAAGATGGGGGAAAAGGTAACTACAATGTTTCCTATACAATAACTCCTTCTCTTTCGGAACTAATTGTGCCCCAAATCTTGATTTCTTCCCTCCTCACCTATAACTCTGGGTTTTAAGTTGAAAAGAAATAAATGAGGGAATAAGAAAAGCTGAGGAAAAAAATGGGGGGGGAGCTAGAAAGAAAAGCAAAAGGTGGGAGGAGGAGAAATGGCCTCAGAACATTTAGAACTTTCAAAAATGTGAAAACATAGTAAAAACTGAAACCATAGAGAACTCTCTTGTCTACTGCCTTAAAAATTTTTATCAGCCTGTATATAGTTTAGTACTTCATTAATAAATTAATGCATGACAAAGTCATCATGGATAATTGGAGTTAACAGATAATTTATAACTCTCTTCATTTGGTCATTCGTTTCAACCTCTTCCCTTATGAAATCTTATTACAGAATTTCAACATGTTCTGACAGATTTGAATTTTACCTTTTTCACAAAAAAAAAGAAATAGAAATATATTAACAAATGAAAAAAATGCTTAACCTCACTAGTATTTACAGAAATGTGAACTAAAATAGGCTACTTTTTGCTTAGTAAATGAACAAAAAAAAAATTAAAAGATTGATATTGATATTGTCTGATTTAGAGAATGTGACACTCTGAAGCGCCATTGTTGGTGAGAAAATAACTAAAGCTTCCTTGAAGACAATTTATCAGAATCTATCATATCAATAATGCACGTGTCCTTTATTTAGTAATTCCACTGCTACCAATAATCCATTTTACAGAAATACTCCTTTTTCACTACCACCCACTTTTCTATGCAGAAGAATTGTAATATTATTTAGAGTAAAAAGTTTGAAATAACCCAAATGAACAACAGACCAGTGATTGTGGTACATTCTTATCATGTTAATATTCTGAAGTCACTGTTTAAGAACACATAACTGTGTATTAAGGAATAAAGACAGTACATATAGAATATGATTCCTTTTATGTAAAAACAAAAACAAAAATACTAGCATCAACCACAGAAACCTTTTACGATTGTGTGAGGTTACAAGTAAAGTGTGAAGTTATAAAGGATCAGTTAAAGGCAACTTTGAGGTTCCAAGCCTGAGTGCTGGGAAAATGGCAGGTTCCATTAACAGAAAATCATGAGAAGTAAAAATTGATTTACTGTTGAAGGTGATGATGGATTCTGGATGTGCTGAGTTTGAGTTACTGATGCAACATCCAGGATTACTAGTGGATAACTAGGACCAAAAGAAGTTCATAGTATCTGTCATCACTGGAGCTTTAGTACTTAAATGATGATGTGGCCTTGCCTTCAGACTCATGTGCTAATATAGATATTTTCTGACTGATATGGGGGATTTAAGAACTCTGTGTCTCTAAATTCAGTAACTTGTTCAAGGGTCTGTAACCAATCATAGCTTAAAACAATTTATGGGACAAAAGACCTCAAAGGGTCCAAGAATACTGCGGAAGTAAGAGCTAGGTGGCACAACCCTTTATTCTATGAATGCTTCTAGATCCTCCTCAGGCTGCCCAGTGTTTCAAACTGGCCTTAACTCTCCTTAACAAAGCAGTGATGTGAAGCTGGTGGGGCCTTGCCTCCCCTGATCTGCGATGTTCATCATGCTTGAAGTCCTGGGAAAACTTGTGATCCCACACACCAGAGAATAACTTCTTACCTAGTGTGTTTTTTGTCCTGGGCTTCTTTTTCTTAGGACGAGTAAGGGGAATGTCATCTATAAAACAGAAAAAACATCAACAGAAAGGGCTGCCTACAATGCAATGTAGGGAATAGTCAGAAGAGAACTTCTAGTAGGGAAGAACTTTTTCCTCTTTTCCCTGGGCCTAGCCAACTTCTATACAGTATGGGAGAAGGCAAAAAATTGACAAGGTCAAAGAGAGCCCAAAGTGTGGCATCAGTAGCACACTGCTGGTCAGTAATGTTAGAAACTGTGACACAGACGCCGGGTGCGGCGGTCCAGGGCTGTAATCCTAGAGCTTTGGGGGCCAAGGGAGGAAAATTGCTTGAGGCCAGGAGTTGGAGACCAGCCTGTGCAACACAGTGAGACCCCGTCTTTACAAAAAATTTTTAAAAATTAGCCAGGCATCGTGGTGCCACAGCTGCCTGTAGTCCCAGCTACTCAGGAGGCTAAGGCTGGAGGATTGCCTGAGCCCAGGAGTGTGAGGTTGCAGTGAGCTATGATGACACCACAGCACTCCAGCCTGGGTGAGAGAGCGAGACCCTGTCTTTAAAAAAGAAAAAAAAAACCGTGACACAGAAAGTGGGCTCAACAAATATTCATCCGATCCCCTACACTTTCCAGACCCCTTGCACTTAGGTGTGGCTTATGACTGGTTACTGGTCAATAGGCTATGAGCAAAAGCGATGCCTCATTTGGGGGCCAAAACATGGAAAAAGCCAGTGAGTAACCCTCCAGCTTTTTCTTCCCTTGCTATGGCAGAACTACGGGTAGAAGTGGTCTGGGTTACTACATCATTAGTTAAGAGGTAGTGGAAGGCAACTGCCCTGGATTGTTGCCACGGTGGACTTTGCACTAATTAAAAATAACCCTGTATAAGGTTATTAAGTGACTGGGATTTGGGGGTTGTTAGTGTAGCATAGCCTTGCCTGTCCTGACTAAATGAGAGAAAGGCAGGTGCAGTCCCTACTACAGAGCTATAAAGTAGCCAACAGTTATATTCTGGGTAACTCTATTCAGAGAGGAAGTGCTTTTATAATGGGAACGTCATCTAGTGTTGTACATCAACCATAATTTAAAAACGGCAGTCAAGGGAGATTATTACAGCAAAAAAGATACCGTAGAATTACAAATTATAGCATTCAGCTTCAATTTTAAGGGAAACAAACTAAGGAATCAAACTAATTTTTGAACACCAAATATTATTTTTAGAAAATTTTACATTAACAGTAAACTAACTCACCTTGAATAGGACTTCACATGACACCAACCAAATTTAATCAGGACAAAGAAAACAAAAAGAAACTATTAATTAGAACTCTATTATATTGTCAGACTAAAAACTGACTTAAATAATTACAAATCTAATATAAAATTGGCTTTCACACAGCAGCTAGTTTACAAACTAGCTTATTGTTTATAAGTATTATAAAAAACTGTTTAATAACACTGCTAATAAAATAACCCCAGTATTTTCTGAACCTACATATACATATTCCCTACTATCTATTAATAAAGTAGATTAAGCAGATTAAGAACTCTTATTTGTCACTGATTAAAGTCAGCTTAAACTCTAAGGAAACTATTCTAGCAAACAAAAGAGGATCGGAATTCTGATAAACAAGACACTAAACCATTCAGAATGGATTTATTATCCTACTAGGTTGACATTCAGGCTTTTAAATAGAATTTTAAATAAAAAACTTATAAATAACTATAATTAATAATTATTTAATTATAACTGTTATCCTTATATCTATAGGTTTTTCATCTTTAAAATTTTAGGAAGTCTTTTCCTAAGATTTTCAGGAAGTTTTTTCTGAATCATTATAATTTTGCAATGGTACTAGTCAATTTTTCTACTTTATTCATTTTACATTTTTAAAGCTCAGTAATGAAATTACTATAATTTTTACCTTGGTACAGGTGGGAGGGTTCGTGGAGGACGCTGTGAGGGAAAAAAGAATAAAATTGCTTGTAAGTGAAAGCCTACAGCATCTTTATTTCATGTGTCTCAAATATCAGGAAGGCATTCTTTAAAAACCTGTTGTTCAGACATGACAGAAAAATATAATGGAAGAGACTGGGATCTTCAGATCTTTTGATAACCCTGTTCATCAGTGAAACCTCGGAGGTACTGATGAGAAACAGGTGGGCAATTTTAAATTTGTTCTACCATTTCTAAATTTCATGTAAAATTCCTTCCTTCCTACGTTTCTTTCTAGCTATAGGCCAGACCTTGTACTAAGCATTAGGGATACACTAATGAACAAAACAGATTAAAGCAACACAGAACTTACATTCTAATGGTTAAGTATTAGAAGACAATGTTAAAAATATATATGAGATAATATGTACAATTATATGTATTATATATGATAAAATGTATATTTATATGTTTCTCAAATATATGATAATGAATGAGGGAGAATGAGGCATCTACTTTAGTTAAGGAAAGTAGGAGGCAACATTTCAGGCAAATACAAAGGCCTTTAGAGTCGATTGGGCTTGGAATGTTCCAGGTTAAAGGACAGCAATGCTGCAGCACAGTTACCAAGGAAAGGCAGGCAAAAGCCAGATTAACTGGGGCCTTGTAGACTAAGAGGAGTCTGGATTTTGTTTTAATTCAGTGAGAAAGCAATGGAGGTTTTAAGCCACAAAGTAAAATACTTTTTTAAAGGATCACTTGAGTACAGCGTGAAGAATGGATTTTAGGGCAGAAAGAATAGACGGGAAAGCCTTTATAAATGCTGTTTTATATGAATAAGAAAAGTCGTATTTGTAGTTCAGAGAGCATTACAGTTAAGAAGTATTCTGGAATCTTTAAAAATAGAATACTAACAGAAATGTCTACAAGTCAATTTAATGTTCCAAGTATCTCATGCTGCTTGCAGAAGACATTGATTCAAAAGGGCGAAATTTTAGACATTCTTGTAGTTTGTTCCGTTTAGTTCAAACACTAGATTAATACACATGCTACAAGATTAGGACAAGGCACACTATCTAAATACCATTCGGTAGTCAGAATTACAACTGGACAAGAAAAATAATCACATGAAAGCGCTATTGTTCTAAAGATGCTATGAAGCGCGTTCTACCATAGGACCCAGTTCACATAACTCCTCATTTCAAAAGTCCCGCAAAAATGACGTTTCACCCACCCAGAGTCCCAACCTCTAAGTCGCTCGAAAGTAGGACAGCTCAACTGAAGACAAAAATCCTAGCATCTCAAAAGTTACTAAGACTCGCTTACCACCTGCTTCTTCCCCATTCTCTCTTCCGCCGGCCCCAGGCGCAGGGCGCCACACGCCGTCCCGCCCGCCCGGCCGGGCACGCAGGCGCAACGCGTCATCTGGCTGCGCCGCCCAGGCAGCTCCCGGCCGCAGCCCCCGGGGACTTTGGGGCGAGGAACGCGCGAGGGGCCTGGCCTGACCTCGCCACAGTAGCCCTACAGAACACAGGGGCCTCGGAGTCGGGAATGACGTGCCCAGGACCAGAGGTCCAGCGCGCGCAGGGCTGCTATCAGTGTTTTCCCATGCTTTTCTAAATGGTTGCAGTGGTTTGTTTGCGGGGAGGGAGGACGTGAGGGAAGGTCTTGATTAAAAGTCTCCGCAGGCAAACAGTGATCTCTTTTCTGGGTGGCTAAAAACCCTCTCCTGCGGTAGGAGTCTGCAGGAAAGGCCTTGCTGGCAGCATCGGAACCCTCCGGGCCTGGGCCGCGGAGAACAAGGGCGTTGTCGTGGCAACGTGGACTCAGGTCCCCGGAAACTTTCGCCTCCTCTCCTCCGAGAATTCGGGTCCCGACCTCGCCCGGCTCCTGTCCAACCCCGTGAACGCTAAAGGGGTGGATGCGCTCACCCAACGATCAGGGTTCTCCCCTAGTGGGTCCCAGCTCGTTGGCGTCGGCCCCGCCCCGAGAGTAGCTGCTTTAGGGCACCCTCTGTCTCGCCACCTCTTGTGGCCAACGCGCCCCTCACTGCTCACCGAGGGTCCCTCCTCCAGCCGAGGCCCCGAGTCGGTCCTCATGATGCCCTTTGCCGGGCTCCCTCAGTGCAACCGCCGCCCGCCCGAGCCTGGCTCGCCGCGACGCCGCGGCCTCCGGGACCTGCGGGAGGCGGGGGCTTCGCGGTGCCTGGCGAGGCCAGGTCCCCGCCCGCCTCTGCACTGCCAGGCCCCACGTTCCTAGGGGGCTGGGTTAGCGACAAACTCATTTGTTGCCCAGGCCCTGGGAAATTCCGTGCGGGCCTGGTAGTGGGTATGGATTAATATAAACTATTCTCATATTTTCTCCAGTTTCTTACCCTTTCTTACACAAATGTGTAAATCAAATTTGGGAAAACTTTTTCTCAAAGAACCACAACATAAAATCAAATCCGAGCTCACGTACGTATCATAAAAAACGACTTAATTTTCGTGTTTTTGTTTGGCGGGGTTTTGTTTTTTTGTTTTTTTTTTAAGAAATAAACCTTTTTCACTTTAAGTAAAAAAAAAAACTACAAATATTACCAATCGCACACTCTGTTTTATAGTTTAAAAAGAGATAGAAAGGATGGATGAACTGTGTGGATATGGAGAATGAATGACGCAGAAGATTAACAGATACAGGGGCAGGGAGAGTGAAGTCTCAGATCTAGGGGAAGAAAGAAAAAAAGACTTTGTAATAGCATCCTCATCTTGTGGTTTTCTCATTTATAGGTCTCTAGGACTAGGCCATTGCTCGTTCCGAATTTAGGCGTACGTGTGGATATTGGCTTTTAGGAAAAATAGTAATTGTTACAGCTTTGATAAAAATAATTATTTCCTTGTAGCCTGATTTTTAAATAATGAGGGCAGTGCAGTTTTTGTGGGTTTTGATGTTAGATGTGAAATGTGTATATTAACCTTTCTTGCTGAGTTAGTAAAGTAGGCACTTTTTGCAAAAAAAAATTTTCATAAAGTAAAATACAGTTTCTGAAATTAAATACTGCTTATTTTATTTAGGAAAACTCTTTATCTGACTCTTACAAAGACCATATGAAATTCATGAAAGGTTCTCATACTCAGTGATTTAACGTTATTCATATTTTTTTTTTATTTCAGGGTATTATGAGGGTACAAACCATTATTCATATTTTTACCACTGCTGCACATGCGGTAAAGGAAAAAGATACTCCCTAAGAGCCAAATAGGTAACTACATACCTGTATGATTTTTTTCAAATAAGCTTAATTAATAAACTGCTACACTTTTAAAGTTGCATGTATTATAATGGGTCAAATACTGCTGTTTTAGATTGCAGCTGTTATTCCAGATCTCTGTAACAAGGATACAGTGTTAAAACTCCAGCATTACTCAAAAGGCTTCATTAAGACTCAGTACCAGAGGAAATCCATGTTGCTGGTACCCACTGAGGCTCTTCCTGAGCCTTCTGTATAACAGACAACAATTGGGCACATGCATCTTGCAAGCTGTCATTGACGATCACATGATCAAAAAATTGGCCAAACTGAGTCTCTATTTTCTGGGCTAACTCCTCCATTTCTTGTAGGTCTTCATCCTTCAGAAGAAATATGGACAAGAAAGAAAGAAAAATATGGATAGGACAGACTTTATGAGGTAAACAGAAAAAAATATACAATTTATTGTCACATTCAATTGTGAAGCTATTTATAAAAATAATTAGGTCAAATAAAGGTCTTCTAAACTACAGGACTTAGTTTTCAATCTTTAGTCTTACTTAATGTCTGGTCAATGTTTTAAAAAATTTAGTAATAGTTTATAGATAGATTACTCCCCTCAACTTCCTCATGTAGGCTTAAATTATTTTACTCTATTATCTAAACGCTTGAAGCTGTTAAACCATACACATTGTAAAATCAAAGAAAATTTACTAGCTTAAATAAAACTTAAACATAGATTTCAAATGAACATTAATCTGATAAGAATAACATTATTTTGCAGATACAAAATGGCCACTTTGAACATGTGAATGATATGACCTGGTTCTGTTGCGTTGAGCATATCCTTTGCTTCATGATGACTTAATTCATCTATAGTATTGTCTATTTCTACTATTGTGAAATGTTCATTCAGTGAAGGTCATTTGGCCTTCACTTGGCACTAATACATTAAATTCATTTCTGTTATTTTCTTATTTGTCTATGACAATTAAAATAGTACAGCTTGTTACCAACGCAATCTTAAATACAAATGCAGGCAGTGAAATCTTGCAGCAGTACTCCTTTGCAAGGTGACCGTACATATGATCCAAAAACAATTTTGTTAATTTGTTTAGACTGCCATAAAAAAAACAAGAACACAATTTTAAATGCCCACAAGACTCAGAAAATACATCTTTAGACTCCACTCTTCAAAAGGCAAACTGGAAAATGAGACTTTCATAGTCACTGAAAAAAAAAGAAGCTAAAAATAATAAGAGAGCAAAGATAATATAAAGATACTTCATGCTTGCTTTGGCAGCACATATACTAAAATTGGAATGATACAGAGATTAGTATGGCTCCATGCGAGGACGATACACAAATTTGTGAAGCATTTATAGTTTTAGTTTCGGTGTTGCAAGGTGAAAACATTCTGGAGATCTGTTTCACAACAGTGCAAATAAACTTAATATCACCAAACTGTACACTTAAAATGGTTAGACAGTAAGTTTTATATTATGTTTTTTACCCTCCCCCCCACACACAAAATAAGTGGCTGTAATATCTTGATCTGGGTGATGGTTATCTGGGTGTATATACATGTAAAAATTCATTGTACACTTAAGATTTATATACCTTCAATGTTATGACTCAAAATATTTAAAGTAGATTTAATGTAAAGTATATATATATGGAAAAATCCCACCTATTCTAGGATGAGTTCACTGATTAACCCACCTGGCTTGGCCCCTCTATAATCACCATCATAATTAATAAGCATTTTTTGTGAGATACCTCATATTACAGATGAGATACACTCACTATAGCATTTTTAAAGTAAACTTTCAAGTAAGAATAATCTGTTTAAAATACAAATATCAGGCTTGTACACACCCAATTTCTGTGTTGCTTTGCAAACTGTGATTTGAGGAGTCTTTTTAAGCTGGAGCCCAAAAAATAAGAAAAAAAATAAGGATAGCATCATAGCATTTATTAAACTTTATTTTGATACCTGTAAGTAATGTCCAGTAAAAGAGATACATCATAAAGGCATTATTCATTAGGAACAAAAATTACATTCTGTAACAGGGATCCTGTGAAAACAATACAGTAATTTTTATTGAGGGTCATCTGGGGAGGGTGTTGAAGAAGGAGGATGACAATGAGATCTGAGGTCCTCAGCCATGTCCAACCCGGATCCCCATAGCCTCGAAGTCACTGAAAGCAACAAGGTGATTTTTGACTTGATCTTACCTTGAACTTCATGTCCACAAAGTAGTCGGTAATAATCTTGGCATTTTTCCGAGATCGTTTCATGTAACTCATGTTAGACGGCTTTATAAATATGACATAGGGCTTTAGCTCATGAGTTCGAGCCACTTGAATATCCTACAGAGAAAAAAAGCACATCTAAAAACAGAAGTCCCTCCCCATCTCTATCGATATGGGGAAATAATAAGAGTAAAAATAAATAAATAATAAAAACAGAAGTTCTGACTTCCTTGGGTCAACATGAATGTTCTAAAATTTCTAAGACTAGAAATTAGCAATTATTTTTTGCCAGAGTATAGTCTTATGTCCTCAATTCTAAAAAATAAACATTTTAATAGTTTAGAGGTGGCATTCTGGAATCAAAATTAAGTTCAAATCCTCTTTCTCTTACTAGCTATGACTCGCTATTGAAATCTTACTAGCTAAGTGAGATTTTATATATGATAGAATCTTTTCCACTGAGAGGATTCTGTACATGGTCTCATATGACAAAGACAAAGACTCTCAAGATGGATCAGCTGTTTCACCCTCATTTCCCTTCCCTCTTGCTGATATCTCACATTGGATACTATTGCCATCTTCACACTGACCCCCAGCTTTGACCCAAGGAAGAACAAATCTCTCCTCCCCCATTCTCATTAGCACACAAAGTATATTTTTAAATGACTAAAGAACACACAAAAAAATTACAAAGATTATAAAAATTGGGCCTACAGATTGCGTGTTCCTGCCTTAACTTGGTCACCTCTGCTCCATTCCACATAATGTGGAAAAAGGCACAGATAACGACAACACAGAAACCTCATCTCCTTATGTAAAGCCACATCTTGCATCCTCCACAAGATTATAACTTTTCTTTATGGCCACCCACTCAGTCCTGCTTTTGTATCTAAGAAGCAAGACTTCTTCACCAATTAAAAACAAGATGTTGGCAACTGATGTTTCAAATAAAATCTTAGATATGAGAAGTGATCTTATTCTTAAAAAGCTAACAGAATAAAATGTTTCAACTATAAACTACAGCATGTACACAAAAGGGATGATGGATGACATGGATTCATGATTGGGAAGATGAGAAATATTCTACCGTGGACCCACCTGAGGCTCTAAGTCCATGACACAGATCTTTCCTTCATCAAGGACTGCTTGAACAGCATCCACACTAGTGCCATACAGGTGGCCTTTGTACTCACCATGCTCCAGCATCCTGCAAGCGTGGGACAAAGAAAACAAGAACTCTTTCTACAGGTAAAATAGTAGTAGTAACTTGAGAATAAACTCCAATAGAATTGAATAAAAATATGTGGGCCAGGCGCGGTGGCTCACACCTGTAATCCTAGCACTCTGGGAGGCCAAGGCGGGCGGATTGTTTGAGCTTAGGAGTTCAAAACCAGCCTGAGCAAGAGCGAGACCCCGTCTCTACTAAAAATACAAAGAAATTAATCAGACAACTAAAAATATATAGAAAAAATTAGCCAGGCATGGTGGCGTATGCCTGTAGTCCCAGCTACTC
>CAUYSK010049538.1:0-21100 GCA_963575035.1 Avahi laniger
TTCACCATTGAAGAAGACTGAGGAAACATGACAACTACATAGGAGGTGGTTGATATTCCTGGATCCTAGAACAGAAAAAGGATATTAGTGGGAAAACTCGTAAAATCCAAATAAAGTTCATGGTTTAGTTAATGTAATACATCAATGTCAATTTCTTAGTTTTGACAAATGGGCCAAGATTAAGATGTTAACATTAGGGGAAACTGGAAGAAAGATATAAATGTAAGTGTATACAGCCTTTGCAATTTTCTGTAAATCTAAAATTATTCCAAAATAAAAAGATTATTTTTGTTAAAAAAAAATGCATTAAAACACACACACAGCAAAAGCCACCCAAAGGCAGAGAATATCACATAGACTCCACGGTAACTAGGAATGTACATCAAGAGCTGTTGTCTTAAAGCAGAGATTCTCAAACTTCACCAACCATGGCAGAATCAAAATTATACAGGTTACCAGAAGCACTAACTTAGACTCTCTTGGGATGGGGCCGCTGAGAACATTTATTTGCACAAGTGTCCAGGTGGTTCTGATGAGCACACGGGTTTGGGCACCAAGCATCCAACTCAGCACTTCTCAGACTTAACTATGGACAGTGATTCCCCTGGGGGTATTTTCAAAATGCAAATTCTGGGTCGGGAGGTCGGAGTAAGACCAGAGATTCTGCATTTCTAACGGGCTTCCAGGTGATGCCAGAGCATCTGGTCCTCAGCCCCTTGTGGAAATGCCTGGGTCCACGCCCCTGCGGAGCACTCAGAACTGCTACGTGTATGTGAGGAACCAACTTCCATCTCAGCGAAGCCACTATTCTCTTAGGTTATAGCCAAACCTAATGCTAACTATGCTTAGTCTGCACCACATATCTCCAGACCTTTTTTTAAGGTAAAATTTAACTATTAATTGCATCGTATCTCAAGCCACACATGAAAAAGGATAAGCATCTGTTGCCTGACACGAATGTACACGAAACTACTGGGAGTCTCCACCTCGCTATTTGCGTGGATTGCTTCCAGAGTCACTAAAAATCTATCTCAGAGAGCAGTAAAAGTGGCAGTCACGTGTAATATGATGACACCTTTTTTGACAACAATCCCTCAAAATATACCCTTTCTCACATTCAATTTAAGTTCAACTAATTCTAATTTGAACTATATAATTCATTTTAATGATTCCTTTCGATTCACACAATGCCTTATAACTCTTGTATTGGTCCTCTACCAAATAATAAAATCTTACTAGGAAAAAAAATTGTAAATCACAATCATATAATAGTATTGAGAACATAAATAAAGATTAGAGTTGCCATGGGATTATAATTTTGAAAATGTAGAAACCCATCTAGAATCCTATATTACATGCTTTATGAAACTCGTAAGTGTATATTAGGTCTCAGCACATTTTTCCTCATGCTCCAGCATAAATATAGTAAAGTGAGGACAAAAATAGCCATCCCAAGATAACCTACTATTTACTATAATAAAATAGTAAATGAGAATCATACCATACGACTCTCAAGATCCAAACTAAAGGATGCCTTTATAGGTAAAACCATTTTTATAAACCTTCTTGATATTTTTTCATTCAATAAATATTTACTGAGTATTTATTACATGCCAGACGATATGCTAGACACATAGTGAATTTTACTCTAAAAATAAAATCACAATTGGCTGGGATCCAAGACTGAGCCCCTGTCTGCTAATTTCATCATAAAGCTGTTAACATAACAAAGTACCAATATATTTGGCTGCTTCTGCCAAAAGTGAAGAGAAAAATGATCCAAAATATTAAGTTTTGTGCTGCTTATGTTAAAACAATCTGCACATATTCATGAGTCACTGCAAGGCAGGGCTGGGACAGCCTCCACTGTGTCAACTGCCCAAAGCACGATGCACTTGTCCCTCCCGTCTCCCTCCCAGCTTCAGACACAAACCGCATATTGACACAATCCAGGTAGACATGGGAAGACCATAAAAACCCTATCCATCACCATTGTACGTGGTACAAAAACCAAACTACACTGCAACTATTATTGCACTGATTTTTCAGCTCAGGAAGAGAAAGAAAGGGGGGAAAAAGAGTTACCCAAAGTCTATGAAAATTCCAGCACAGAAAGGAAACTGAAAATAACCACCCAAATGCCGCCCACATTACTAACCTGATCGATTTCCATGAGTTTGGGGTAGGCGCCCGGCCATTCTATGGCCACCTTGACGATGTCCGCCGGTGGCGGCATTGTAAGCCCCCAAAATGTCCGAAGCCAGTGGAACTGGGATCCTACAGGGAGGACGGCCACACGTGTCTATACCTAATGAGGAATGACAAAAAGAGAAAGAGAAGTCACTCACTGCAGATGCAGGGTGAATTTTGCTTCATCACTTCCTGTTTTCACTGGTGGTTTGGTATGAAAAACGGCTCCCCTTGGTGCCTAGGTGCTGAAGACACAGGGGTGCAGCCAAAGGCACCACGAGCTCCCCAGGAAAGATAAAAGATGAGGGGGCCAGCGGCAACACCCTTGAGTCAAAGCCGCCAGGAAAGGCTGCCCTGGGGGCCATGGTTTGTGCGAATCTTCAGTGGCAACAAAGCTGTTCCTTACCACCGAGTTCTGCTCCGAATGGTGCCCAGGGTCTGAATGAGCCGGGCTTACTCTCTGTCCAGACATACATGTAAACGCCTGGTGCTCAACAGTCTCCGGAAGGACAGATTGCCCAGGAAGTCATGGTCAGGAAACAGCGTTTCTTTAAAGTGTTTTCTGTGTGTCACAAATAGATCTCTGCACTATAGCAACCAGGATATTATGAGGAAGGAGAAATACCCCAAGAGTTCACACACATGCACACACACAAACTCCCTCCCCAAGGCCGGTTCACATAATGCGCCTTTCAGGGGCGGGAAGAAAATGTACAGATACGGATAGGACGGCATTCAAAACAGACCTTGAATTCTCCTTTGAATAGTCCTGCTCACACAAAGGAAGCAACCATTATCCTCTGCCTTCTCTTCCAAGGCTAGCCCATTTCTGTTTTTAATTTCATTTTTTGTTAATCACGTGATTCAAACTGTGTGTGTGTGTGTGTGTGTGTGTGTGAAGATATGCAGTGTGGAGTCTCCCTTCTGCCAATGTCGCACACCTACCAAATATCCGTCTTCACCCCCTAGTCCTGCAGCTATCCAAAGTTATTAGTTTCTTAGGTATCTCTCCAGAATTTCTTCAAGTATAGAAGGCAAATAAAAAATATGTTTTTACATTTTTCACCTTCCTTTTATAAAAGGCAGCATTCAATACCTTTTTTTTTCACTGTAGTATATCTTCTAAATCTGTCTGTATTAGCACAAACAGAGCATCCTCATTCTTTTCATAGCCTCGTAGCAGTTCATTGCACGAATGCACCCTGTGTGTTGAACCAGTCCTCTGCTGTGGGCATCTGGGGGGTTTCATACCATTGGCTGTTATAAACAAGACTGTGATGCATAAACTTGTGCATACTTAATTTTTCACAAGTACTAGTGCGTCCTTACAATAGAGTCACATTAGTAAAACTGCTGGGTTAAAGACTGTATGCAGTTTTAAATTTTGATAGCCATTCCCAAGTATCCCTCCATTGTGGTTGTACCAATACACCTCTCCAGCGATGTATGAGGTTGCCAACGTACACACAGCCTCATCAACAGATTGAATTTTGAACAGATGGGTTAAAAAAAACTCAATGTATTTTTAAATTGTATTTCTCTCATTGTGAATGAGATTGAACATGAAAGTGAAAAGTCACATGCTCTTTTTTTCTGTGAACTGTCCAAATCCTTTGCCCCTTTTCTATTGGCTTCTTGGTCTTTTTTAAGAAATCAATCTCTGTATGAATATCTTAATCAACCATGTGCACTCAGACCTTTATAAGACCAGAGTAAGCTTTGTCAGTTACTATTCTAGATCTCAGTGGCAGCTGGACATTACTGAGACAACAGAGATAGCAGAGTTAACAATGGAAGCCTCAACACCACCAGCAGTTATATAAATAACTAACTTCAGCAGAGCTGACAAGTAAAGGAAATGAACCAAAACAAAAGCACTGCTCCTTTGGCCAAGGATGATTAGGAACGGCCACTGTGAAGCTAATTAGTGGTAACCAGCAAGAGTAAAACTGCAAAGCAATGGTTTATCTCTCATTCAACAGGAAGTTGTGGAGTCTCTACTCTGTGCCAGGTCTGTTCTCCATGCTAGGGACATACTGCAGCAAGTGTTGGTGTTAGCAACAAGGGACGTGGAGTAAAATAAGCAGGGAAGATAGAGACTCTGAAGCCTGTGCCTATATCTGTGTGGGAGGGGCAGGAATATCATTTTAAACAGGGAAATCAAGGAAAGTGTCGCTGAGAAGGCAGCATTTAAGTAGTGTCATATGAGAGGCGAGGAGGTGAGCCCTGTGGACATCTGGAGAAATCACATCCCAGGCCAAGGAAAAACCACGTGCAAAGGCCCTGAGGCAGGGACATGCCTGGTATGTTCCTGAAACAGGAAAGTTACTGAAGCCACATAAGCAAGGACAAGAATAGTAAGAGAATGAGTTCTGAGAATGATTGGGTCCCACTTGGCAGGTTCATTTGCTGTGCTCTTGAGCCCTTAGACACTTATATCACAACTTCTGGTTTGTGACTTCTAGAGAAGGAAGCATATGTCCATGCACATCTATTCAGAGTGTAAATTGGCACAACTTTTCAGAGGGCTTTTGACTTACCAAAAGCCTTAAAACAAATGAATATTCAAAAATAGGAACTTGTTAAGTAATTATGGTGTCTCATACGTGCGAATATAAGCCAACAATCTGTACCTTGGACTTCATAGCCTGCCCTCTTTGAATACTTGAAAATTCTAAGAATGTCATATTGCATGTGTACCACATCACTTCAATTCAGGACTCAAATTCAGTTACACACCCTAGAATAAGTAAGTGGGCTCTTACGTGAAAACACACTCTCTGTGAATATCAGGTAACACCATTCGAAACAAAGAATACACAATCTTGGGAGGCAAGAGAATAAATAATAAAAATTAAAATGTATTTTAAGCACCCTCCTCCCACCTCTGCATAAAACAGTCTAGAATTACACCAAAAGAGGTCATTCCACCTCCTAGGAATCAAAGGCCAACCTTGTTTTTCTACCCCTTTAACTGGTATTTATTTCTCAAAGACTGTTCAGGGAAAACCTGTTGAGCAGGTGAGAATACAATAAGGCGGATCGCCCGGGTCTCCTGTGGAGAGAACAAGGGGAGCAGAGCTGTGTACAAAGCAACGGTTGAGAAAGCAAGGCAGCAAGGGGGCTTTTCCTGGGGAATTCTCTTAACCAAGACCAATTAGACCTCATCAGTGTTCCTGTGCACTAACAATCCACAAGGCATGGGGGTCTGGGGGAACAGCAAGGCTCCCCTGGAGTATATATAGTCAGACGTACAATTGCAGAATGGGCAACCCAGTCCACATTTTATCCTCTGAAGTCCATATTTTATGTTCTTAAATTTACATTTCCATGAGGAAACAGTTTGCTTTCAAGGCTTCTATATATAGTTATTGTTGCTTCTGATGAAATTTAGGGGAGAAAGAGTCCAGCTCCGGTTTTCTCACTCTCTGCCCAGTTAGCAGCTGGGGCCATAGTTCTTTGCTGTGGGGGCTGTCCTGTGCATTGTAGGATAGCTGCCAGCATCCCTGGCCTCTACCCTCTAGAGGTCAACAGCCTCCCCTAGGCTTGACAATCAAAAATGCCCTTGGTTGAGAGGTGGTGAGCTGGCAAGTCTTCTAGGCAGATTACTGATGATCAGGGCAACCCATCCTTGAACTCGACACAATGTACATGGTCTCATCAGGCTCTCCAGGAACTATCAGCACACAGACCAAACTCTTGGTCAGGCATAACAGAGATGGAAATACATTCACAAATTTTCAGCAAACACATTCAGTCCTCGGGTGTCCTTTCCTTGCCCCCACACAGCACCTGTGACAATGGACTTTTGCTGTCAACTTCTCCCCATGGTACCTGGAGCATTCTAAGAGCAAGGTCCACATCCCACTCACAGTTACAGACCCAAGGCCACACAGGCATTTTAATACGTGGCTGTTGGACGAATGCATCCCCTCCACTACTAACATCTCATTAGAGCTACCCGCAGTAAAACTGAGCCTACTGTTTCAAAATCACCAAAGTGGATAAGCCAGTATTACTTAAATTTCCCAGTAAATATAAGCTACATGAATTTGTATAGAAAGCCACACATAATAATTCTTATACAAACTGAAATTTAAGAACCACTAAAGGGAGAGACAAAAGGGAAGTCTATGCAGCTGGCTAGACAGTCCAACCATTATGCCTTCTGAGGTCACTACCAAATCCCTGGAGGCGGCTAGGGAATGGGTGGAGAATTCTAAACTATCCCTGCTTGCCTACTGGATTGACTTTATTCCATAGTTAATATTAAGATTCTATAACCTCCATGCGCATGTTAAATGGCTTACTTATGTTAATAGTTGAGTGAGTTAAACGAGATAGAGGAGTCACTTCTTACTCTAGAGTTAGTTACTGAAGTCTGCAAATCGGTTACCCGTGATTCTGTGAACCCTGAGTATGTTCATTCTGCTGAATATCTTCTTAGCTTTGGGCAGCATTTTGAAGATAACAGAGAGAAATCACTTGTGACTCCCATCTAGAAGTTTGCCTATCTCTGCATGCCCAAGTTTCTGCTTACCTCTGTCTGTTTGAAGCTCACCTCGCTGTATGTACTCTCTTAAAGATCTGTTACATCTCTACATGTTTTTCCCAGGCATCTTGATTCGTTCCTGGATTTCAGAAACTTCCCAAATACATGATCAATTTTTTTGTTTTTCTGAATTTCCCACATAGTTTTAGTTTGGAGTCCCTGCAATGGCTTTAAACCCCTTTATCCTATTTCTAGTCTTTCTGTTGCACAGCAAACCCTACTGAGAAAAAAAAAAAATCAAACCTGTAAGGCCATTCTTGTAAAGCTTGCCCCAGTGAACCGTGCGCCCCTCCCCCACTGCACTCCAAGAGCTGCACAGATGGGCCACGGGAGGCCGGGGCAGATCAATGGGTGGGAAACGCCAAACAGCTGGAGAAACGATTTGCTTCAACTCCTTGGCCCCTTCTTTCCTCCCCAGGAAAGCCGTCCTCTGCCCCACCAACCATCATTATCTGTTGGTGAGGGACAATGGGTTTATGATGATTATGGCGGTAGTGGGGAGAGAGCTGCACTCTCCCCATGTTGAGTGGTTGCCGATAGAAAAAAAAATAGACAACATTATCTTTTTGCATTAGGTTAGGTAGAAAGGGAAAGGGCCCAGGAAGGGGCACTCACTGGAAGCTGCCTTCCATTCACTCTCTCTGCCCTACTCATACTTCCTGGAGCTCCCTAGTCTTCGTTTCTGAGGACACCGCCCTGCTGATACACTCCACCTCAGAAAGGCCCACTGAAACACACGCAGATAAAAGTTTTTTTTTTTTCTTCTCTTCTTTGTGCTACCATTCTTTTTATTCCGAACAGACTGATACGGCCTCAACACCTTTCCTGTATAGGTCTAATAATACAGTAAGGGACAGGTACTGTCAGCTTGATGTTTTTCAGGCGGTTGTGACAATCCATGCTTATGAATCCAGCCTTTGTTTCCCTTCTCAAGTATGTTTCAGGGAGGCACAGCCATTCCTCTTGACGAGTCACATAGACGAGCAATGCCCACCTGGAAAGACCATGGGAGCAGCAGGGGTGGGCGTGTCCCCCTGCCCGCCCTGTCCCGGAGGGTCTGGCTGGACTGATACATGGTGGGGTCCATTTCAGATTCTGTCTCTCGCAGGGACCTGATGCATTCTGAGGATAGTTTTATGGCTTCAGAAATGAGGGAACACTGTGCATTCAGAACAGAACATACATGCATTCAGAAGAAAGGGAGGAAGAAGAGAATGGAATCAAAAGCGGACACTCAGTACTTCATTTTATGTATATGCTATTGACAGAAGCCACCTATGATAATCTTCGTAATAACTAAGCCCATTTACTTGCCAGGTGGGGAAATGTGTTATTAGCTAGTGTTGCAATATGATTAGCAATATGATGGAAACTTGCAGAGAAAAGTCTTTGCTTTCACAGTGTCTTGAATTGTCATCACCAAAGGACAGCTGCCAGAAGGGACAGTAGGCAGGAGCAGAGGGCAGCCCTGGGCTGGGCACTGGGACACACACTTCTTTACTGATTCTTCTCTGCAGCCCTGAGAGATAGGGGCAATTATTTTCAGTACATTGATGAAGATATTAAATATTAGCTAGTTTAAATAACTTCCCCCAAATATCTACATACTCTCAGGGTGATAGAGGCCTCTCTAGGAGGATGACTGCCATGGGCTGAATCGTATCCCTCCAAAATTCATATGCTGAAGCCCTGACCCCCAGTACCTCAGCATGTCACTGTTTTTGGAGTTAGGGCCATTAAAGAGGTGACTGAGTTAAAACGAGATCTTCAGAGAGGGCCCTAATCCAGTGTGACTGTACCCTAATACAAAGAGGAAGTTTGGGGACAGACAGTACAGAGGGAAGCCCATCTGAGGACACAGGGAGAAGAAACCCATCTATAAGCCAAGCAGAGAGGCCTTAGAAGGAACCAATCCTAAGGACACCTTGATCTTAGATTTCCAGCCTCCAGAATTGTGAGAAAATGAACTTCTGTTATTTAAGCCCCCCAAACTGTGATACTTTGTTATGGCAGCCCTAGCAAACTAATACAACCCCAAAGACAGAAAGCATAAGGAAGAGACGATGATCTGACACAAAGAAGCCTAAAAACTTCTGCATTCCAAAATCCACTATAAATATTTAAAGACAAATGACAACCTAAGAAAATATTTGCAATAAATGTGACCCAACCTGGCATAAAATATCCTTAATAAGAATCTCTTATAAATTTATAAGAAAAAAATGTGCAACTTAAAGAAAATGGACAAAGCAATCCTCACAGGAGGAAATGCATGATCAATAAATATCCCAAAAGATCACCCATATCAGTAATGACAGAAATGCAAATTAAAACAAAACATACATTTTTGCCTGTCATATTGGCAAGGAAAATGTTTATCGATTGGTGAGAATGCAGGCAAAATAATTCTCTTCACTGTTACCATCAACAAAAAAGAGTACAAGCAAAAGTCCTTTAAAAATAAATAAAATTATTGTAAATTCACAAAATTTGGAGTAATATATTTGGCCATTAGAATTTCTGTTCTCATAAAAAAAAAAAACAACTAATGCAGGGTTCCTTCATCACAACACTATTGACATTTTGGACCAGATCACCTTTGTTATGGTGGGTTGGGGGTAATTCTGGGCCTTATAGGATGTTAGCAGCATCCCTGGCCTCTGCCCACTAGAGGCCAGTACCACCTCCCCAGTCATGACTTACAGAAATGTCTTCAGATATTGCCAAATGTCCTCCGGGGGACAAAATCTCCCCTGGTTGAGAACCAGGGCACGCAGGTGACTCATTCTAATCTTGCTGTTTAAAAAAAGTCATTATATAGACTAATTTTACTAAATGGGCATTAAGAGTCATAAATACAATATTTTAACTGCAAAAAAGGGAGAAGAGATGTAAAGCAAGGATCAGCTGAAAAGAAATGAAAATTTTTTGAAAGTTGCTAAAAAACAACAAGAAAGGGAATTCAGTGTGAAAACATGAATGTCTAGATACCACTTGAAGACAATTTTATAACTCTGTACTTCAGCATTTTTCTCTCACACAGAGCTCTAGAGACTCTTGCAGCTTTGGTTTTGGTCCATCCAGCAAGCTTTCCATCTCTCTTTTTTGGGTAGCAGGCCTTGCCCCGCCGGCTACCAGCCACAAGTGGGCTTGTGACCAGGCTTGGCCAAGGACAGTGCCCGTCTCCCTGGTAACAGCAAGTGGTCTAAGGGAAAGACACACGATCCAAGCAAATCAATTTCTGGGGATTGATCTGTCAGGCCTGGGAGGAAAGAGTTCTCGCTTTCTGCCTGGAAGTAAGCTGAAGCCGTCTGCGCCATGGTCCGCCCGGTGGGGCAGGGTCTCTGCGATAGGACAGAATGAGGCAGGGAGAAGTGAAGAGAAGCTCAGAGGAGAGAGATTAAAGACAGAAAGAGGACAGGAGTCCTAACTATGTTGAGTTTCTGGTTCCTAACACTTTTCCTTCAGTTCCCTGAACTACCCTTAGTTCCTAGATATACGAACTAATAAAGTCCCCATTATGCTAAGTGAGTTTGAGTTCAGTTTCTGTCACTTGTAATTGAAAAACTCCTAATATATCAACTCGACAATATCTGTTTACCGCCCTGAGTTCTAATCCAGTCATTAAATGACTAGCACTCAAAACATGCACTGAAGTTACACAATCTAACCTTGCAGCCAAGTGGGAACTGATCTTTTGCTCAGGTAACGTAGCTGATCTGTGATGCAGCCCTCAGCACCTAGGGGCTGCCTTTCCTCTCTGAGACTGCCACCAAAAGTCATGTGCGGATTGCAGGACTTGGTCTCACTCCAGCATTGCCCACACAGCACTACTTCTTGGAGATATTAATGGATGCAATGCCAAAAAAAAAAAAAAAAGTCAAGTCTCTTAGAAAACACTGGATAGAATAATAGCTACTAGTAACTAACTAGTTCACGACTTTTAATGACTTTTAATATACTTTTTATGAAATAGGTACCATTATTAATCTATTGTACAAATAAGGAAGCTGAGATGCAGAAACATTAAGTATCTCACCCAAATTCTTACATCCACTTACGGAGCCCAGCGATCAACATCTGTCTGATTTAGATGGCCCATATTTTTAATTACTATATCATGCTTTTAAAAAAGGTTCCTTTACTGTAGGACTTCTTGGGGCCTTTAATGTATTAGGTTACTAAGTATGAAATGTCTGATTTCCTTAAGCACTAAGTTTGACAGCTGATATCTCTCTAACATTTCACTTTGATGCATCTTATTTTATTTTTATTGTGAAGGTACATCTTCATTCTTTCAAACACATGGTGTGGCTTGTGATTATTTTTCAAAAATTTTTCAGCAATTTTTGTGAAACCATGGATAAGTCAAAAATTCGTGTTATTTTTGAATATGAGTTCCGTCGTGGAACCAATGTAACGCAGACAACTCGAAATATCAACGAAGTGTTTGGGAAGGATGTGGCTAATGAACACACAGTATGTCGATGGTTTGAGAAGTTCCATTCTGGTGATTTTAATCTTGAAAACAAGCCATGTGGGTGACCTAAGACCAAGATGGATAATGATGAGCTGAAAGCTATAGTGGAAGTGAATCTATCTCAGCTGCTAAGTGTGAATTAGCAGCAGGGTTTGATGTTACTATTTCAACAATTTTGGACCATTTGAAACAAACGGGCAAGGTAAAGAAGCTGGATAGATGGGTACCACATGAATTAAACCAGCGTCAGAAGAGAAATCATTTTGAGGTTTGCCTTTCTTTTGCTGTCATGACATAAAGGCAAACCATTTCTATACCATATTATTACATGTGATGAAAAACACATTTTTTTTGACAATTTCAAGCATCCAGTACAATGGTTGGATACAGATGAAGTGCCGATACACAGTCCAAAACTGAATATTCATCAAAAAAAGGTAATAGTGTCTGTTTGGTGGTCCAGAATTGGTATTATCCACTACAGCTTCATGAAACCTAATCAATTTATTACAGCAACATCTGCTGCAACCAACTGGACGAAACGACAAAGGATGCTTGTGATTAAGCAGCCAAGATCGGTCACTACAGACAGGCCAATCCTCTTACAAGACAGCACTGGACCACATGTCACACAGACAACGCTGCTCAAACTAAAGAGCCTGGACTTGGAAACTCTCTGTCATCCCTGTATTCACCGGACCTTGCTCCAACTGACTACCACTTCTTCCAGGCTTTGGCCCCCTTCTTGCAAGGAAAAAGAGTCAATTCTCAACAATCTGTGGAAAATGCCTTTCATGATTTCATGGCAACTCAATCTCCAGGCGTCTTCGCTGCTGGCATAAACAAGCTACCATTAAGAGGCAAAACTGTGTCAATAGTTTAGATGCATACCTTGATTAATTGTACTGCTTCTTGTTGGAGATATAATAAACGTTTGATTCAAAATAGGACATTTCATATTTAATGACCTATAACACTTGTGTGCTGTGAAATCTCCATATACAATCTACTATCCCTCAAATGTATCTGTCCAGAAGACTCTGTTTTTGTTTTTGTTTTTTCCACAGAACATCTTCTGGCGCTGGTTTCTCATGGGACATACTTTGGAAAATAATGGTTCGAGACTATTTACCTCCTGGGCTTCTCAGGAAAAACGAATTGCTGAATAGTCTTGGCCACAAATGTAGTGGAAAGTGGCGGAGAAAACTTTCCTTTAGTCCTGTATTGAATTATCATCACCTGCATCTATGGGACTGTCTCCAGGAAAGTAGCCCAGTTCTTCTGAGTAAGTCTTTCCAATTCACACAGAACAGTAAAAATTCAATTAACTGCAGCTTCTATCGTGCAAACTAACAGAAGATAAACAGTAAAAGAAACAGAATGCTTATATTTGTGAGTATTTGAATCTGAACATCTCACTTCCTGCTTTAAATCTGTGGATGGTGACTCAGGACCTCTAAGATATAAACCTTTCACAGCCTGACTCCAGCCTGCCTCCAAGCACCACCAGTACAAACTTCCCCACCAACCACACCCCTGCCCCCAACCCACCACATTTACACAGTGGCTCTGTAGGTCAGACATGGCAAACTGGTTTTCCCTTAAGATTGTCAACAGTCCATATGTGGTGGCTGCCGGTGGCACTGCTTAAAGAAGGAAACCCCCCAGGCCAAATCAGGACCATTCTCCAGCTGTGCCATTGGTCTGAGTGAAGCGTAAGAGAATTTGGGACAAATGTTTGCTGTCTCTTTCCTCTTCACACAGCTTGCTATGTTCTGAGCAGGCCAAGGTTCTTGTACTCCTGTCTTTGTTCATAATGTTCCCTCTAGCTCGAATGTCCTTTCCTCTTCCTTGGGTCTGCTTCAAAAATTCCCACCTAGACTTTAAAGCCAATCTCATGCACTAGTTCCTCTGGGAGATTTCCCTGACCCCACAGCCTTCCGAGCTGGAAGTAATGCCCCAAATCTGTCTTCTTAGGCGCTTACAGTGCCTACCAGAGCTCTTTCCACTCCTCATCTCATTAGTTTATATGAGTTCCCGAGGACAGAAATCACATCTTATTCATCTCTGTTGTTCTCGTCCTGATCAGATGACATGGCAAAGAGCAGCTCAATGTTTTTCAGGCAAGAGAATGAAAGAATGAATGAATGAATCACTCTTTCCTTAAAAACAAGTTCAGAGATTAAAACACAAATGTGAAGGATTACTCAAGCCAATGATGCATTTTTAAAATCCAGAATTTCTCACACAGAAAACCTTCAGGCGTCTCTTCAAATAGCAGCTATTCATACATCCCCACTGGGCAAAAACAGAGAGGGAGCAGCTCAGCTGCTCCGAGGCAAGAGCAGGGCCTATTCCAGATTCCTTTTCCTCCTGGAAAAATTCTGTCAAAAACAGGATGAGACGCGGGCTGAGCTGCTGGTTCTCTTCCCTTCACTCCAAGCTCTCTCACACTTTGGGAATCAGCATTTCAACTGGAAAGTTCATCATTTTGTAAACTAATGCACACACTTCCTCCCTTGTTCTGCTTTTTGGATATTTGCTTTTCAAATTCCTTTTCAGCTGCCGTAATGCCAGTGACGGCTCCCCTGCTCCAGGCAAGCCCTGTCACTCAGTGATGTGTGCACACATTCCCCAGTGGAGGAGGCAAAGCCCAGTTCCCTATCGCGGAACCCAGACTCAAGGCCACAGGAAATGCTGGAGCGTTTCCACCATCCTGTGAGCCAAATACTCAGAGTTTCCAAACCTGCTGATTAAAAAACAATATGCGAAACTCTTTCCTCGGCCTCCCTCCAGCAACAGCAGAACTCTAACTGCCAACCTAGGAAATTCGATTGCATCAGATTACCAGCGAGGGCCTCTGCAGAACTCCGGGCTGTGCCTCCACTGGGTTTCACCCGACAACCTCATGCGCAGAATCAGTCGTTCTGACCGGCGATGCATAATGCAACGCCACACAGCACACTTGCAGACTGGCGTTAGGCTCTGTCTCGTTCTCTCTGCCTGGGGTCCTTTGGGTTACACTCCCCAGAGGAGCACAGGCTTGTGCTTATAAGTGTGGAGGCTCTGGGGTGAGATGTCAGCCTGGGTGTTAATCCTGGTTCTGGCACATCCAAAACGCTGTGAGTTTAGACAAGTTATATAACATGTCTGACCCTCAGTGCCCTCATCTGTAAAACTGGAACAGCAGTAGCACTGTTCCCATGGGATTGCTATGACAATGAAATATTTATAATGTAATTGGAGAGGTGTCTGCTCTGGTATTCATATTTATCAGACATGGGGTACCTGGATGAATGAAACTGAGGGACAGTATCTGTAGTCCACAGACATCCCACTGCATGGGAATTCTTTTTCCTCTCAGCATCATAACAGAATCGGACAAACTGTTATGACACCCAGGAGAAAATAATAACTTTGCCTTATGACGAGAGAGTTTTTCAGATTTGAAGATACTTTTCTTCTGGGTTTTGAGGCACACAGAAGGTTCTAGGGGAATGACTGTGTTGAGAGGAATTGGAGGGGGGCAGTTAGGGGTAAGATTCTGGCAGGATTGACCTGCACTGCAAAGGCGGGACAGCACAGAGAACTGCCTGGACACATACCCTGAAGGGACGTAAGAGACACATTTTCTCTCCTGACCACAGGCCCAGTCTCCCAGAAAGTTCTCTGAGTACAGGGACTGGGACTCGACCTGTTCTGGATCCCTTCTCTCCAAGGAGAAATGGATCTTGTTTTGAGTTATAGGCAGCACAGTGCCTAAAGCGGGACCAAAGGAGTTCTGCACAGAGCGGGAGTCGCTCCCCTCTTAGAACACAGCTTCCCCAATCGTGTCTCCACCCAGCCTTGCACAGTGACATCTGTCTTTTCTGTCTGAGGGACAGACCTTCCCAGCAAGTAGACAGAGGGTAGTGCTGGGGTCAGAAAACAATACCCCAAAGTATGGCGATTTGGCATGCTGAGTACTTTGAATTAAAGGAGATGGAAGGACTCAGAAGCAGCCTCAGAAATAAAGCCCTCTCTGAACTTTCCCTGCCCTCCTGTCTCCTGCTCTTCCTTCTCTCCTGAAGCAAGTCACAGAAACTGGAATTCCTCCTCCCCAAGGTGGGTCATAGAAACTAGAACCCCTCTGCCCCAAATCAAGCCATAAAACCTAGAAAGGTCTCTCTCTTCCTCTCCCTTCTCCCTTTCAAGCCCTCATTCCAGAAGGGTCCTGCTCTAAACCTGGGAAGAAGGCATGCTACCCAGAGAGGACAAGAAGAATCTGAACAGACAGGCCTTGCTGGGTTTCCCCACTCACGCTGTTACCAACAGAGCATGCGCTTGTCCAGTCATGTCTCTACACAGCTGTCCATCCTTCGTCGAGGCTAAGCATAAAAATAGACATTTTCTCTGGGTCTTCGGGTCTTCATTTCTGAAGGCTCCCGTGTCACATAAGACTTTGATTAAATAAATTCATTTTGTTTTTCTCTTGTTAATCCATCTTTTCTTAGAAGAGTATAGGCCATGACCACTATGATGGGTAAGGAGAGGGATCACACCTTTTCCACCCCTACACTAGGTAGGATCTACCTGGATCATGAGGAACTTTGCTTGCCAGGGCCAAGCCCACTGCCCTGCAGAAGCTGTGGTTTTAGTGGGGACGGACACACAGTGATTATTCAGATCAACTCACAGGGTATATATTTTATTATCATGGTTCTCAACAGAAGAACCTCAAAATGTATCTCAGGAAAGATCTAGTTAGAAAACACAACTGTCCCCCATTTTCAGGGTTTTAGATATTTTATTTGTCTGATTATCAGGCACAATCTCACACTCACCAGCAGGACAAACAAAACACCCTGCAGATCTTCCCCTCTCATCTCTCTCACCTCACGAGGCTCAGCCCAAACTCCCTGGATTTTATGACACACATCTCTTCCTTCTAGTTTTTATCTAAATTCCCCCATAAGTTTGCCACAATTTGTCTTAAGATAAAAAAAACATTGTTTGGGCGCATGCTATCAGCATGGACATATGGCCACACTTGGAAGAGTTTTTCACGTAAACATCAGATGATGGTGGACCCAGTGGGCCATGGGTAAGAACAGAAGATTTGCTCTTCCAAAGATATGTAGATGAATCCTTCAGTTCCTTACCATGTTGCATTAATAAATAAAACCTGGAGTTGCCCAACAGCAGTCTGTGGTACATATTTGGGGGAAGAGTGGTCTGCAGTTCTGTTCTGAGAGTCAACTTCATTGATCACACCTGGGGTTGCTGATCTGCTCACTACCATCCCGAAGATAACATTCTGGATGGAGTTTTTTAATGCTCATTTTTCCCTCACTGTATCCTGGGCAGAGCTTCCCCACAACTTGTTTGCCCTCACTGGGAAGTGGTCAGACTAAAAGCTGATAAGAGGAAAATAGACAGAGGAACTTCCAACTCAGTGTTGGCAGTTTGCTAATTTAGTACTTTTGAAAATTTACTTTGGTTTCTCCTCTATCCTCCATTAACAGGATGCTGATCACTTACGATTATTTTTATCTGTGTTCAGTTCTAGCAAACTTGGAATTCAACTTGCTCATGTCTGCTTGGAAAAGGACAAAAAACAAACTGAAAGCAATAAAAATAAGCACACAAAAAACATCCTAGGTAGACGGATAAGGACAATTGTGAAAAAAATTAGAAAAGGTCACCATGCATCTTATCATTTTGCTATTACAATACACTTTCCCTGGCCTAGAAGAAATATCAGGTATTATAAATCTGTGTGTACCACTTGAGTTCTGTTGAGAGGTCTGGTAATGGGGGCAGATTACAGGATGTAATTATCTGAGGCATGAATTTGATGAGTGAGGTCAAAGAAAACCAGATTCCGCCAGACACCTAAGAATCTTACTTTTCTCAGCCTTTCAAATCAAAGTCAACTCCTGGGGATTTTATAGAGGAAAGATGGGCAAAGAAAGAAAACAAGTTTTGGAGGCAGACAAGACCTGGATTTGAATGCGAAAGCGGGCAATGTTTTAAGCCAGGGCACAAGATGACCAGATCTGCATTTTACCTCTGTCTGCAGGAAGAACAGATCGGAATGGAGCAAGAATGGACAGGTGCAGGTGGGTAAGAAAGAGACTGATGGCAGGGGCTTGGGCTGGGGTGGCAATAGAGTTGGAGAAAGTGATGGATTTACAAGCCACTGAGAAAATAGAAGTCAAAAGAAATTCACAATAGTGGAAGAGAGAGATGCCGGAGTCGAGGGTGACCCAGGATTCTGTCTTCCATAACAGAACGCATGACGATGTCATTCACTGAGATAGGACTACCCCAAGTAGAAGACAGACTCTCAGCCAATTTGTTGACTGGTATCAAGTCAACGAGTGTACAGAATCATTTGGAGGAACCGATGGTAAAGTTCCAGCAGTTAGCAGCAGATACAACCCTCTCACTCACTAGTAGACCTATTTGCTTTACTGCAGATTACATCTCAAATGCACGGCCGCTTCCTTCTTAGTAAGTGGGAAGGCGGCACAGTACAGCAGTCACAGCACAGACTGGACTCAGACTGCCTGCATTCCAATCCTGGTTACCTCCTAGCCTGTGGCCTGGGAAAATTGCTCTCTATGCCTCAGTTTATTTAACTGTAAAGTGGGCAAAACCACAGAGGACTAAAATGATGACAATGATAGCCATATCTACATAACTTACTATGTACCAGGCACCCTATTGAACAGTTTATATATATTAACTCGTTCAGTCATCGCAACAGCCCTATGACATAGGCACTATCACCATCCCCACTCTGAACGTAAGGAAATGGAGCCAGCAATCTAGCCAGTCTGAGACCTATATTCTGCAACATCACCCTGACTTCCTCAGACATTAATATGCAAAATGCTTAGGACAGTGCCTGGCACAGAATAAGAGCCAGCCAACATTAGCCCTGATTGTGAAAGGGTAAATCCGGTCCTTTACAACCAATACGGCTCACCAGGAAGAAAAAGGCTTTAAGCACTTTTCCGTTATTGGTCACAGTTAACGCCTTCCCACCTCGTACTTACATAATACTGACTGACTTAGGGAGCTTGCTTCCGACTACAGGAATCCGTTAGGGCCTGAGATTTTCAGATGCAACAAAGACTCAATTCTTGATGCTGTGATAGACCTTGCAACTTGATACCATCTCTGAGAGACAGCTCTGCAGGAAAAGTGCCCCACGGCTGGGACCATAATTTCCGGCGTGGTAAAATTATGACCTCTATCCTTTCACCTTTTCACTTCATGAATGGAAAAACTTTGTGTGAGTTGAATATGCCCTCCCTCCCCCTAGAGAAAGAACAGAGAGATTTTTTCATAAGCAGATAACGTGATTTTATTTCCACTAACAAGGAATAATCTTAATTGACATCTAGCTCTGTCAGAGTACAGCCTAAGAACAAGTACTCAAAACTGAAATAATCACTTTTTGGTAGCAGGTCCCAGCATTTAATGAGCTTATTATGGCAAAGAACCTAAATAGCAAATCAATTCACTCAGGTACAAGAGAGTTCACTGGGAAGTTATACAGCTTAAAGTGAAAGTTTATGAAACTTGACTGAGATTTTTAAAAAAAAAAACCGAGGTTGACATTTCCAACATTTACTTAAAATTTTTTCAGGCAAAAATTAATTCAGCCACACACTTAAAGCACAAAACTCTGGGAGTCCAACAGACATGTAACTTTTTTGAGAAAAACCCAGGCTCTGCAGGTGGGTACTCCTTGGCACAGCCAGGAGGAAAGAAGGTAGTTGTCTATTCAAAGGAAAGATCAAATTAGGCACCTCGAATTTCAAAAAGATTTCAACCCAATACTCAGCTCAACTGACCAGTACGGCCTATGTGGTTTTAAGTAACTGCAAGGAGTGAAGAGTAAGTGCTCTCTGGACCCTGGTCAGTAAGTGCAACACTGGACTCACTGTCATCTACAAAGATGGTGACTACATTGTTTTCAGAAGGAAGATTTTATTATATAAACCACCTTAAGATTAAAGAATAGGAAATTGGTTTAATAACTTATTGCAAAACCACAAGATAGAATAAGCAGCCATTTAAAATATCACATTAAAAAAAATCAATGACACTAGACAATATTTACAGTATATTCTCATTGATTTATTTATACCCATTAATATTTGAATATTAATATTTACTCCAGTACACACTACAATGATAAGAACTAAGACCAAGCAGAATTCTTGAGCAAATGACAATAATGCTTTTTGTAGCAATAAAAAAAAAATGAACAACTATTAACAGAATTCTCATACATTGCTGAATAAATAGTAGAACTACTTTAGAAAACAGTTTGATCAGTTTCTAATAATATTAAATATACATTTACCATTTGACCCAGCCATTCTATTCCTAGGGATTTACCTAAGAGAAATGAAAACACATGTCCACACAAAGACTTACATGTGAATGTTCATAACAACTTTATCCATAAAAGCCAAAAACTAGAAACAACACAAATGTCATCAATTGGTAAATAGATGCATAAATTACAGAAAATCATCGATGCAGTGGAAGACTACTCAGCAATAAAAAAAGAATGAACTATTGATACACATAACAATAGAAGAAGTGAATCTGGAATGAATTATCCTTAATCAGGGATTGGAACACTTCAGCCTATGGGTCAAATCCAGCCCTCTGCCTATTTTTGTAATCAAAGTTTTACTGGAACAGAACTAAACCCATTCAGTTATAGACCAGGGGTGGGGAACCTTTTCATGTTGGAAGATCACATTAATTTGGCTATAATCAAATAAGGCCACATTCAAGAAACTTCAATTAACTCTACTTAAAAATATACATTATTTTATAAAAATTTAACTACTATCTATTTAATAATTTCAAAAATGAAAACCTTTTAATTTTAAAATTAACTAAAATTTGAAGACTTTCTTATGTCTGCTTTTTGTTGGAAAGCATTTGAATGGTTGCAGCATGGAGGTCCGCAGTTTCAGCGGATCCCCTAGATAGTATCGGTCATTTGAGACTTTAAGGGCATCTTGATTGGGGTTAGGTAGGAGAATGTAGATTCGCAGCACTAAGCAGTTGAAACGTGGGAAAGCATTTTTCAATCATATTACTGAAGGTGTGGAGGTGTGGGTATTTTACTACATTTGTCTTTATTTCAACTGGATCTTTCTTAGCATCAAACAAAGACTTTAAAATGTCATCTACTGACAGCTCTATCAATTCCGTCTGTAGTTCTTTAGGTACTTTGGTGATATCAACTAGGTGAGGTCGAAATGCTAATTTGAGTGTAATGTCATGATTCTCAAAGTCAGTGAACCTTTCATTGTATTCTCCAATTAATAGATGCAAAACAGCTGCATAGTCTTCAAACGGTTCACATATATACTTCTGCTCATCAATGACCTTTGCTAACTGGGGAAAATGTTCATCTGAAATTTCCTTTTGAAGAAGCATTTTGAAAAAAGCTATCTTTTTTCAAAATGCTTGGACTTTTTGCCATATATCATATACAGACTTAGTTTTACCTTACGAAGAAATATTCAAATCATTTTGATTTGACATGATATCACACAGAAATGCTGCATTCCTATAGAAATCTTCTTTCAATAATTCACATTGCTGATTCTGTTCTTCATAAAATTGAACTATCTGTTCTCGCAGAGATAAAATTTTGGCTAACACCTGTACCTGCGGTAGCCAACACACTTTAGAATGATATGGCAAATCCACACTGAATACCTCATCTTTCAACTTTAGCATGTTACAAAACTGACGATGCTGCATTGCATTTACATGAATATAGTTAAAGATACTTATAACTTTTTGCAAAGTATTACTTAAAATAGTTACTTTAGCACAGAGATTTTGCTGAT
>CAUYSK010049540.1:0-73840 GCA_963575035.1 Avahi laniger
CCTGTCATAGAGCAGGCATTTGAAACCCTTGGTGGGTAGCTTAGGAATGTTTTATAAAACACGGAAAGGGTGGCTATAGGGAATTTTCTTTATAATGAATTAAGAAACTTTCTACATGGCTTCAAAGTGATTCATACATGATGGCTTGAGGGAGATTACCTTGTCTGAATCTTTAGGCATAAGCTTCCAGAAATCAGAATATTCCATGATGACACCAGGAGCCTCCAAACTGGACGTTTTCAGGCCAATTCAGTGCGTGATTGGATGGTCTTTATAATAAAACTGTTTTTCTGCTCAGCACATATTGTAAGCCATTGTTAAATTGAGAGCTGAGGAAAGGCTGCATGTTGACACACAGCTGAGAACGGTATGACATCTAATTTAAGGTGTTTGACAGCCCAGAATTCTGTAAATGTCTTTGTATTGCATCAAACTGCAAAGACATCTTGAAATATCCTTTAGCCCACAGTTAAACTTACTGCATATGGCAAAATACCCTGCTTCATCCCTCTTGCCCCAAGGAAGTTTAATAATGAAGGCGCATCTGATGTCATATGGCTATGTCTTTTCTTATATATGCCTTTTGCTTTTAAAGAGTGCACCTCACTTGGTCCCACATACTCTGTTCTCTGTATGTAACTTAATATGGAAGTCTGTGGTCTTACTTCATTCACAATTTCCCCATAATCCATACCCGAATACATTCCTTTTAAAAAGCATTTATTTAGTTTCCACACAGCTCTGCTAAACACTGATCACTGCAGAAATTAATCAGATGTGAACTTGCCCTTGAAGAATTTATAATCTGGTGGGGGGATAAAATGGCCACATAAATCGCCCAGGATAGTTAATGAGGCAAGAGAACAGGTGGAAAACATTAAGAATAATATCATCCTGATGCCGCTCAAAGCAAATCACATCCCTGGTAGTAGGGGTTTGGCATCTCATCTGGGTCTGGAAGCAGAAAAACCAGTCCAGGTGAGATGCCCCTGTAATGTCAGCCATGGCACTCAGGTAGGATTTTGAGTGCGTTAAGGCCTGCCGTCCCCAGCTGAGTGTCAAGGAAGGGAATTTACAAAGAGAGATGAATGGTGCAGGTTACAACCCGTTCTGCCCAGAAGCACCTCCTCCCGAGTAGCACATTACCTGTCTGGAATACAAAGTCTTTCGATGCCCTGTGACTAGCTTTACTTCTTTTTAAATTAATAAACAAAATAGATTATCAAAAAATTCAAAGGCACACCAGTAGTGTCCATACCCATTACCGCGCTTAGACTTGGCCAAGGGAACCAGCCTGCGGCGTTTGTTTATTGATCCCACAGGGCAGGGCTCGGGAATTTATTTTTTAACTTAATTCGATTTTATTATTTTATTTTATTTTTACTTTCAAATGTGACCTCCTACATTGTAGAAGGTAAAGAGAGACAGGATCTTTTGTCATGGTCCCTTTCTCTGAAAAAAACCTGAATGTATAGCTTGATGCCACTGTGAATCCTACTGCATATTTATTCTGGTGACAATGTCTGTATACGATATTTACAATCTCCTGCACACTCTTGCAAATCGTCTGTAAAACAACCACCATAGTAATAACACAGTCATTAGTGCCAATATAATTCTACTATTTTTCTACATTTGTTTTGGTTGGCATTTTGTGTAACTTGTGATGTGTATAAATGATAATCGGCAACAATGATAATAAAAAAAATCTTTGACTTTCTTTTGCCAAGACTTTGTGTTTATGCAGTATATAGTAGCCACTCTTTGGGAGTGTAGTCAGGGCTGAAGGAGTCATTTCTGCATTTGGTCAGAGGACACATGGCATATGGTGGTTCTCTCTGGGGTGCACACTGTCAGAAAAACCTAGGGTATCCTGAGGTGGCTAACAGAATAGCAGAGAGCTCCTAGCAGGCCCCTAGTGTGATCGGGTTAAGGAAGGGGACCTATCATCCGGTGAGCTGAACACCCAGTCTTTATCCCCACACTCAGTGGACCCTGATTACTCAGCGTTTCTAACAGTCAGAGCTGCCCCTCCACAATACGTGTGGGGGGATGTGCCCTGGTCTCTGGATAGTAGCTTTGCTGGGTGCATCTAAGTGGCCCAAGCCAGCACGCAATGGGGCAATGGGAGAGTGTCCATGTCCACCCATTGTCCGGTGCTATACTGAAAGGCCGGTGGTGGTGAGTGTCTTCCCACTGCCCACTTCTGGTAGACACCACCCATGACGACAGCCCCTGCTGGGATAGCAGGCTCTGGGCTGTTCTTGAATCCTTACGGCATGGTGTCCACACCACTAGACCCTCCCTCCACTGACCACAGCTCATAGGACCAGGGATGGACAACTGAGCCAAGCACACGGCTCCCACAGACCAGCCAGTGACCTGCAACCAGGATGGAAAAAATTGGCCAAACTGTTAACATATTGACTGCCCCCCCCCAAAAAAAAAACAGCCAAAAACTTTTTCTTGAGGCTACAGTGTTTTATTATGAAAATAGAATAAAACTTCCAGTATAATTTAAAGGTAAACATAAATAGAAAAATAAAATTTATTGACTTCTATTCATTTAATCCAAAGTTTTAGAATTAAATTATCAATATTGTAATAATAAGAACATCAATGAGTAAGATTTTATATATGCTTCACACGGCCCCAGGGCCAAACCTAGAGTGAGTTAAATACAACTCTCATGGCAGCGAATGTGTTAAGGATATTTCCAGAATCTAAACGGGAGAATGTGGTGAGTGTTAGGCCTGGATCACCCTGAGCACACGTGTCTGAGTCACTGCCGGGGATGCTGCAGAGGGGACAGCCTGGCGACCAGCCCCTGCAGCTGCATGGACTCCTGGTGCCAGTCTCTGTGGAACCCTGAGGGGTCACAGTCCTGTGTCCCCAGGCGGCACCAGGGATTCTGCATGAGTAATGCGTAAGGTTCCCGAACTCGGACTGTTCAACATATTATACAAGTTAGAGCAAAAGGTGTTAGCTGAAACTCAGTTTAAACACATGCACTTACCTGTTTTAGGTCCAAGGTATTTTTAAAGGTGTTTTACGTACATTGTTCCAGTCAAGTCTGTGAAACAGAGAGGGCCGATAATATTTCTCAAAATTTCGATAGAAAGAAGCTGAGATTCTGGGAAGCTTAAGAAATTAACCGTCTACTTCCAAGATGATTACTGACAAACTTAGATCTAGCCCTAATCTTATCCGCATATTTTGAGAGTCCCTGGAAGCTGAAATTGATGCATAAACTATAAAATGCCAGGTAAAGACACACCGCCGTTATCTGAGATCACAAATGGTGCCCATGCCCATCCTCCTCTCAGATTCTTAACAAGCTCTGTGAGAGAAACCGACCTGACGGGCAGGCAGGGTGCAGAGTTTGCCTGTTTGACCAACATTCTGTCACTGTCGAGGGGAAACACCAGCGTTGTACCTGCAATGGCCCCTCCAGGGCTTTGTACTTTCCATAAAAACGTTAGCAGAGACACAGTTCAAGTCCTTTGATGGTGGCTGTTTCCTGAACAGCATCCCACGGACGGGCTGCCAATCTGGAGGGGCAGTGGCGGCGGCCGGGCGGGGGGCACCAGGCACAGCGTGGATGGAGGGCAGATGTGGACAGCACGTTGAACCAAGCTCACAGTTTGACTCAGGCCTTCTATTTCAGAAATCCTGAAGTCACTGGGTAAATGGGATATGCAGGGGCATGTACAGGGACAGATAGGGACAATAGCACTCATGGACACCCATTAAGTGTCAGACAGAGAGCCGAGCGCATTCTTAATCCCACAGCCAGCCAGTGTTGTTATCCGTGTCTGTGGCTGAGGGGACCGTGGTCAGCAGCTTGCCTGGGTTCACATCAGAGCTTGGATTGCTCTCCTCATCTCCCCCCATAATAGCCAAGAAGACCTTGCTTCATCTGACCCCTGTAACTTCTCCCACCTACTCTGATTTGCTCCCCCACACACCGCCTGCTTCCGTCTTGGTCCTCTCCTGCCCAGACGTACAGGTTTTGTTGCTGCTGCTGGAATACACTGGCAGGCTGCCGCCTCAGGGCCTTTGCATGGCTGTTCCCTCTTCCCCAGGCTCTTCCTCAGGTAGCTTCAAGGCTCACCCTTCCCTCTATTCTGGTCTTTATTCCAAAGTCACCTGCTCCATGAAGCTTTCCCTGGACACCTGATATGAAATCTCACTGGCCCCACCCTGCCCCACGAACTTCATAGCCCCCTTCCTGCTTCCTCCTTACCCCTCAGCATCAGCCCCCTTCCACCTTACTGCCTGTTTTACTAATTTATCTTGTTGGTTACTGATCTTTTCTCACTAGAATGTCAGGCTCTTTATGAAAGCTGGGGATTTGTTTGTGGTTGTGTATTTTGACCGGATTTCTACTTCTGAATTACAGTGCTCTGGTGCATGGTAGGTCCTTAACAAAATTTTGATGAGTGAATGAATGAATGAATGTGTATTTGACTCACAGTAAGTGCTTAGGGAGTATTGCCATCAGATCCCTGAGCCTGAGCTCTTTCTGCTGTAGCACGCTGCCTTTCCGAGGCGTCTTTAGTTCTGTTTCAGCACATGGACCCTCTCCATGCCCTTATTATCCACAGCCAGGGACAGCACAAAGGCAGGCTTTGACTGTGGAAATGCAGCCTGCGCAGAGACACCTGTCGCTGCGGTTCGCGCACCAGGGCAGTGCGGTGGCCCAGCCTGGAACTCACAGGCCTGCAGAGGGCGCCCGAAGCCTGGTCGACAGCCGAGCGCTGGCCGAGTCTTGGGCCTCGGAGAGCCGGCTTCCACACGCTTGCCTGGAACCTGAGCCAGAAAAGGAAAAGATGGGATTTGTTTTCTGGAAACGAGGGAGGAAAATGGAAGTGAAGAACTTAGAATCAGCAAGGGGCAGCATGACATTTTAGGATTTTTAGCTAGGATTAACATGATGAATGAATTTATTCCAACTCAGTCCACAAACAGCTATTGAGGTGCATTGTGTGTGAGCTGCCTTGCTAGGTAATGGGAATTCATGTAAGAATAAGACGCCCCCTTTACCTGACTCTGGCTTTTGATTCAGTTATCAGATGGAAACTTGCCTTCTCAGAAATGGACGCCCAGATTGTCTGAAAGACGGCTTCCGCTAGTTCCATTTAAAAGGCACTCTGTTGCCGCCATAGGGGCAAGGTTGAAATCCTAGGAGATTGGTGGGGAGCATTGATTCCTTCATTTAACACATATTTACTGAGGACCTGTAATGTTTCAGGTTCCCTTTTAAGCACTTGAGACAATCAGTTTCCAAAACAGGCAAGATCCCTGCTTTAATGACACTTACGTTCCAGTGAGGGAGTTATGCAATGATAATCAACATAAGAGGTGAGGAAATGTGGTACTTTTATTATTTCTGCTTACTCCAGGAGGCTTTCCATGCTGCCCAGAGTTGGGATTATTTTTTTCCTCTATTTCTCTGAAATACTCTCCTGTTCTCTCACATTCCATGCCCCACTGGTCCCCATAATATTATTGATGCCTGTGAATTTCATTGAGAGTTTGATTTTTCTCCCCATCAGTTTGGGATCTTCCCAGAGGGCCGATGATTGGGCCAGTAAATGAGAATAAAACGTGTGTTGACCTCTCTAGGTTTCCAGTGTCCTCATCTGTAAAGCAGCAGCAATGGCTCTGTGTCCTCTGTGATCTCTACAAGGTTGCAGGGAAACCCAGCCCCCCACTTCTTGTCAGGATGACCTTGGTCCTCCTGGTCCTTCAGTTTCCTCTCTGGGGCCTCTGCTGATGTGTCCCCGATGAGACCCCCAGCAGGTTACAAAGGCTCTCTGATTCTGTTACTCCCAGGACATAGACAAGAATAAAAAAAGAAAGAAAGAAAAAAAAAGTCCTGACTAGAAATAAGCAATTAAGACAAATTTGTACCCCTAAAACTACCCCCTGCAAGCCTTCAGTATTTTTCCCCCATTAAAAATACTAAACAAAGCACTATTTGATTTTTAACTTCAGAGGCAGTTCTGGGTCAAGGCAGTAAAACAATAGCCGAGGAAGAGCCCTTAGCCCACTGTTCTCTTTCCACTGAGGCTGAGTGAGCACTGACTTTATGCTTGTGGAACATGTAAAACAAAGGCACACGGACCACCGTTCCCTACCCAGCCAAGTTTCTAAAATCTTTACATGTGTAAAAAACATTGTTGACATTCTTGCCTCTTGAGGAATTCTGTAATTATCAGTGTTTCCACCTTACTTTCCCATTATTCATGCAGAGGGATAAACTTAGACCCAAAGAGAATGCAAGGCAATATAATGAGCACCATGCTCCGGGGACATGGAGGAATACGGGATCAATGATTCTAAGGGGAGCAGAGGTGGGATTCATTTATGGGTTAGAATTGGCTAGAGTGTGAACAAAGGTCTATGGTTTTCTCAATAGGAGATGAGGAAGCATGAGCAATATGAGAAACAGCCTGTGCACAGGCAGGGGCACAGGAGTGTGGGAATGCGTGTCTGGGGATTGATTCGGGCTAGTGTAGGATGAGGAAGAAGGGAGGCTTTGGAGTAGGTCCTGGCTGGAGGTAAAGGAAGAGCATCATGAACTGTTCTGAACAGTAATAGGGGAATTCTGGGACACTGTGGGCAACAGATCCATACAGAACAGAGCGTGTGCCATAACAATGCTTAATATGCAATACAACTCTAAATGGCACAGCAAAGAGACGCAGAAGGTTTGCGGCAAGATGGATGGCATCAGTCGGACAGTTACTGAGTCAAAGCTGATGGCCATGAGGGAGCAGACTAAATGCAAGTCCCTACAGCAGGTGGACTGCAGGGACTCTTGGCATAATTCTAACAGCAACTATGATCTAGTGTCTAATATTTTTCTTGTATGTACATTTTCAGGTGCTACCAATCATACTAACTGATATTATTATGTTCCAGGAACTCTACCTATCACCTTGCATGAGCTACAGCCTGCTGACAATGATGACAAGTTGACTTAGCTCTGTAAACCCATCTCTAACCAGGCATAGGCAGTGGCATAATACAAGCCCAGGTGGGGTGCCTGGTGCGTGCAATTGCTGGCCCAGTGCCTACCAACCCGTCAGTCTAGACATGGCTAGGTAACCATCAACCCTAAGAGATTTGTGCTTCACTAAAGTGGTACAAAGACAGTGTGCAGGGCCTCTGGGTTTAAAGGACATACTCTACTTCTGCCCACCAACCCTGATCCCCCGGGGCTTTGTTTCTGTGCTGGATGGGGCTTCCTGTTGACAGTAAAACTTTCTATCAATACTTTTTTTTTCTCTTAGTCTATTTTTTTTTTAAGTGAACACAGGTATTATGCCATCTAGTCCTGAAAACCCCATGAAATAGTTATGAATATCATTCTCATTTTATTGATGCAGAAACAAAATCTTGGAAAGTAACTTGCCAACAACACACAGTCAAGAGGAAGAACGGAATACCAGCATTTGACTTCAGGGAGTCTGGGCCCTGAGTCTTTGCTCCTTTGCTCTTAGAGAAACGCACGCGTACCATGCTGCTAGCATCATTTTCTCTTTTTTATATTTTTATTGTTCCTCTTTATTTCCTTTTATACTAAATGAATTTGCTTATTCCAAAGAAAATATTGGGGGCATAGACATCTGAAAGACAGAGTATAAGGAGAGAAATGGCAGAACCATGGAGCAAGTCACCTGCTACTCAGTATTTCCAAAGATGAAAAGCATTGACTAAGGTTCCCCTGGGATCTCATCCTCTTGACCACACTGATGTCAATCCCCTCTTTCCTTGCAATACAGAGGCATAGGCAGCTTCGGAGCTGAGAAATTCCTTTAGAATCATCTGTCTAATCCCCTTAATTTACCAGTGAGAAATCTGGGGCTCAGAAAGTGACTGCCACTTGCTCCAGGACACACAGTTCACCTGTGTCCTGACTTGCATGAGCCCAGGAGACCTGACCGCAGCCCTGTGCTGGAGGCACCACTACCTACCCGCCCTTGTGTAGATACTTGTGATGCTTGTGGACAGCTTCCAAGCCTGGGGTTACACTTGTGCTTCTCCATGGAGGGCTGGGGGTTGCTTTTGTCCCAAACCTCCTTTTCTCTACTCATCTCTTATATAACAACAACAGAACAAACAAACAAACAAAAAAAACGAATAACCTTCCCGAGAGGAAAAAAAAAACAAAAATCAAAAAAAAACCTTCTCTGTCTTATTCAAGAACAGAATGGCTTTGCCTCATATTTTAATCACGAGACTCCTCTAAGCCCTTTTAATGTGAGAGCAGTTGTGACACTCATTCTCATTAAGTCCCAGGCTTGTAGATTGAGCGTTAATATTTGCTTTTTGGCTTCATATCATCGTCAGTGTTCCCAATAATCTATTTCCCAATAAGTGGAATACAAAAGTCTTTTGGCCATGTTTTCTTTCTCATGCCCTTTCCTACCTCACCGCTGCTATGACCCACTCCACGGGCCCCAGGCGACCTCTCCTCTTGTAGGGAGGATGGTAATTAGAGATGAGTCAGAGTAATTGGACAGGATCTTGGACTCAGAACATCAAAGGAATAAAATGCAGTCTTTGCATTTATAAAAAAAGCTCATTTCACAGATTCATCTTTTAAAGATATAAATGCAATATATCACCTCCTATTAAAAAATTATTCTATGGTACTCCATTGCTCTTATGGAAAAAGCTAAATTTATTCCAAGACCTGGCCTGACCCAAGCTGTTGTAAGGTCTGTTTCTTTGTTCATCATTAAACACATAGAACCCGGGATCATCTGGATCATGAAGTTTTATATATGATCATTATTATGGATTCAGTCACTACCGACTGTGACCCTCCTTTGTGACAGACATTGAAGATGGGAAGGGGGGACTGTAACCCTGGGGATTGCCTCAGCCAAACGTGAAAACATTTTGTGCTAGAAGTTGAGAGTTCTGGAATGATGAGTAAGGAGCTCAGTGGATTTTATCCTCAGCACAACAATAATTTATCTGGTGAAAATTATAAAGGAAACAATCATTTGAAATGTCAAACAAAAATGGCACTGGACCAAATTAAATAGGCAAGAGAGACTTTATTCAAGGCTATTGCAATCGGGGAGAGAGGCCAGAACTCAGTCTGAGCTGAACTTTGCTGACTCTAAGGGCAGGAAAGATTCAAAATGCTTGAATGAGAAGGAGATAGTGGGCCACCTGTGTTTGTTAATTGGTTTTACTCAAAATAGGACAAGTAAACATTTTCATGTTATGACAAGGGGTAGTTTAACAACTTGGAGCAAAGTACTGACTCACCAAAGTCAGGATTCTACCTCCAGCTCAGGCTAGGAGACAGGGACACTCTCTTCCTTGATCATTACGTTGCCAAGAGATGGTTCCCTGTATCTTGAGAAAGGCAGTTCCGGGCTGTGAAACTGGCAAAAAGCTTTATAAGAGATTTACATCTCAAAGGGGCAGAGAAAAAAAATTACAAGTTTTCTAAAGTAAATGTTCCAAGAAAAGGGAGATGAGGGGTCCCAGAGTCAGGACGAACCCTGTATAAAGGTTAACCCAGCTGAGAGAAATGTTACAGCTGTTTTGGAAATTGTCCCAAGGTCATACTAAAATAGAGAAACATCATTCAAGAGAATTTAGTAAATCTCAGCAAGAACAGTGAACATCTATGACATTTGAGTCCTAAGTGGATTCACTGCCTCCATCCCTGCTCCACGTCACAGAAGCTCTATTCTGGGCATGTGCAGCCAGGAAGACGGTCTTCCTCTCCCCAGCTCCCATTCAGGGCTATAAAGTCACTGTGGGAGGGTGGGAGGGGCAGGCTGCTGGCTTTCCTTATCCCCACTTCCCTCAGCCCGTGATGCAGAGACTCTATCCCAGGCAGGCGCCACTGAGAGGACCGACAGTGTCTACACCAGGAATGGAGGCCTAAGAACGCTGGGGCCCATTTGCCCCCACACCAATTTACTCACGGGTTCCATGCCAGGAAGGGCAAGCCAAGAAGACCAAGAACTTCCACTCTCACCACCCCTTTCCCCCCACTTCTCACCCCACACCCACCTGAACAGCAAGAGTGCCGCTCCAGGAAAATCACGTCCTTGTCCCCACCTCCTATGCAGCAGTTCAGGGGCTCCTCCTAGAGGAAAATGCACCCTTGAGCCCACTAAATGCCAGCATTACAAATAGTCTCACTGTCATAGGACCTGTGGACAGGAATACTCAGAGAAACACACCTTCCTGCCTGAATATCTCCAAATGTCATCAACACAATGTCAGTGTCTCCCTGTCCCTTCTCCAGTGTAGCACAGTGTGATATTTAAAGCTATTTCTACTTTGTGCAAGGCCAATTTTTAAGATGGCCCTTCCATTTCCCACCCCCATGTGGATGTGCCCTACATAATCTGCTACCCTTGAGTGTGGGTGGGATTTTTGAATATGATGGGATGCCACTCCCATGGTAGGTTATGTCGTATGGCAAAAGTGAAGAGATGTTACAGATGCAATAAAGTCTCACATCTATTGATTTTGAGTTCATCAAAAGGGAAATTATCCAGGGTGGACCCGTTTTAATTAGTTAAAAGCCCTTCAAATCTCTCCTGGGCCCTTTTGAGCAGAGAGATTCTCCTGTCGGTCTTGAAGAAATAAACTGCCTTGTCACAAGAGGATTTGGGAGAGGGCTGCAGGCCAAGGAGCTAGGGGTCCCCACTGATGACCATCAAGAAAACAAGGACCCCAGTCCTGCAGCCACAAGGAACTCAATTCTTCAAACAACTACTGTGTGAGCTGGGGAGAGGACTCTGAGCTCCAGAGGGGAAGATGCCCCCCGACCCCTGCCCCACAAAACCATGGTTGTAGCCTTGGAAGATCCTGAGCAGAGGACTTTGCTCGGTCAAGACTTTTGACTCATGGAGACTGTGAAATAATAAATATGTGCTGTTTTAAGCCTCTAAATAGGTGATAATTTTTTATGCAATATACAAAGTGAATTCACACACAACAAACATGCATGATGTTCTGTCATATACTATATCATGTCTCTTTTATATCCATTTTACAAATTAAGATTTATAACTTAGAGAAGGAACTTGCTAATAGTCACACAGCTAATAAGAAGGGCCAAAATTAGGGGCTGGGTGTTCCTTTTCCTCCAGTCTAGGAGTTTCCTGACTTTCCATGCTGTCACACATCTGGGTGCTTTCTGCTGATATCTGCAAACTCTGTGTGGTGACAAAGTAAGAGTGGCTACTGTCAATGTCAAATGGTTAAGAGTTGAGAGAAGTGAGACTCCAAGAGCCTTGGGGGCTTGTCTAAGGCAACATCTCTAGATCTCATGTTGTCACCCACCACCATTTTCCCTTATGATTCTTGTGTTGGGATTAGGGATATGGGCTTTGGTTGAGTAGTAAAAAAGCAATCTTGGAAATCTACAAAACCCTACAAAACTTCTTGAGGCAATAGGCATCACCACTGGGAATGATGATTACTCAAACAAATTTTGGATATGAAAATGATAAGTCACTATATCTCATAGATAAACAAAATTCAAAAAATGACTTCTCCTTAATCTTGTCCACAAATTTCATCAACATCTCCTTTGTCATCACTAAAGAAGAATCTGAAGAAGAAAAAAGAAAAAAAATCTCACCATGATATGTGTATTTAATTTAGATTTTATGAGATTCTGATTTGCCCTGTTGACAGTCAGAGGACCTATGAGGACCTCTGCTGTTCTTGCCGGCACATTTGGTAAAATGAGTTTTAAAAGACCCTGCAGGTCTTGCACCTAATGGAATGAGAGCATTTGCAGAGATTGAGCTGATAAGCCTGTGTAAGAAGGCCAACCTAGGGTGAATCCTGACTTGTTTCTGACTAGAGGAATAGTGTACTATATAATGAAATAATCACACAATTCACCATAATGCAGAATCAGTGGGAGCCCTCGGTTTGTTTTCCTGCAACTAATGCCACTGCTGATCTGATGGGAGGCGGAGCTCAGGCAGTTACAGGAGCAATGGGGAGCAGCTGTAAATACAGATGAAGCTCATCAGCCAGTCACCTCCCGCTGTGCAACCTGGTTCCCAACAGGCCACTGACCTGTACTGGTCCACAGCCTGGGCTTGGGGACCACAGCTTTAAAGGGCATAGCACACTGCTCCAAACAGTGTAAGTGAAGCTATTTGGGCTATAAGGGGCTCTAAACATCCACAGAATAAATGGTCTTATATCACTTGGCCCCATGCTTGCCAAACTTGGAAATTAAAACGAAGCTCTTCAAAACAAACAGAAAATCCCCCAAAATACTATGTTCTCTAATGAATAATCTTTCTTCTTACAAAATGCTATCACAGCAATAAAATATTCAAACCAAATAAGCACAGTATTTGTGAACACATTTTGCACTCATAGTGAATCAATTGCTCCAAATCCCTATTGCATAAAGGTTAAAGAAATATTTAAAGACTGTCAGTCTGAAGAGCACCAAGTTATTGACCTCTTTGGAACACTTGGTTTGCTCCATCCCACCAGCTCCCTCCTCTCTAGCTCTAGGGGGCCATGAGTTCCTTGCCTCCTTTGATCCTCCTGGAAAGATCAAGCCTATTGCTACTTTCCAGGGCCAATCCTGCCCTGCAGCAGATTTTAACCACCTGACCTGCAGCACAGCGGTTCCCAGACTTGCCCGAAAAATCACCTGGTGTGGTTTTTAAAAACACACATTCTTGGCTTCAATAAATATCCAACATAAGCTCATAGCCTCATCTCCTTCAAGAAACTGATTCCAGTTAAAAACTTCCTTCCCCCTAACCAAGTAATTTTTAAACAAGACTGCATATTAAAATCATCAACGGGCTATTAAAAAATCCCAACGGCCCCTCCTCACTCCAAACCAATTTGGTCTGAATCTCCCATGTAACACATTTTTAAATCTCTGTAGTGATTTCACTGTCCAGCAGGATTTGGAATCACTGTGTCTGACCCTGATGTGAACTCGAGCCTGACAATTGGTTTTGTATCATTCATTCTCCCATTTACTCATTCACCTCAAGTGGTTTGTATTCAGACAGACACCTTCAATACTGCAACTACAAGACCTCAGATAAGTGATTTAACCCCTCTAGGTTTCAGTTGTCTTATGTCAACTTTGGGGACCACGACGCTCTCTTACATTGCTAAATTGTTATGAAGGTTAATTGAGATAATACAGGAAAAGCAATTGATAAATAATAGGTACTCAATAAATGGTGGGTATTAAATTATTTATTTACTCTACAAAACCTATGCTGAGCATTCTCTCGATGCCAGGTACTCTGTTAGGCTCCGTGCTCATGGTAAACCTGATGTTCTCAAGGAATATGTTCTACAGTCACTAACATTCTTGAATTTGCAAACACGAGCAAGAGGTCATACCATGTCCCCCAGAAAATATCAGACACCACAACTGAAAAGAGCGACCTATTCAAACCATCTAATGATCCTATTGCTTAAAAGTTAAGGTAATACAGTCAAATCTATCAGTGTCCGGAGATCCTGTCCAGATGGACCAATGCTGCCACACAGGGCCTGTGAGTGGACCAGGGTAGGGTTTAATTAAACCAATTAAACATTGAAAGAATGTGACTTGGAGAAGCAGCCTCCAGCCAAGTAAACAGGCCTCCCGGATCACCTATTGGAGAGACTTGAGCAAAGATGGCATCAAGCCATGCGTGACTGCCAGGGATTCCAAGAGCCCAGGAAAGATTCTTACTGGAGGGCCTGGGAGAGCAGCAGCTCCTGCCAACTGTTTCTATGATGAATAACAAGTCTGATGTGGCCAGATGTTCAGATATTTTAAAAGAAGTGATTAATATGATTTTTATGTAAAATCTTTCATTGTTTAACCATTGGTGTAGATTTTAGAAGTTAAATATGTCATGGCAAAAACACTTTGGGCATTTAAGGGCAGTGGGCCACCACTTTATAAACCTTTTGAACTCTAGAACTGGAAAATTCCATCAAGAGCTTTGAGCTAGTTTGGAAAATTAGAATAAATCTTGTCCCTAAGTTAGCTAAAATGCTACAATCTATCCTTACAGGAACTGCCAACTCTGGTTTGGCTTAAGCCATGCCCTTTGATGAGCTTCTTAGGCTCAGAGGGATGCACTCTCAGAATGGTATAGGCAATTTCATGTTATGCCAAGAAAGGAACCTTTCTCTCCTTTTGTTCATGGGAACGTCTGTGCAGCCTCCTGACTTCCTTACAGATTTTTGCCCTTAAAGAATTAATTGTATGTGATGGCTCCACATCACAAGTTGATCATTTTCTGGAATTTCTTTTAAGTGATTTCTCTTAATTGGGACTTTTCTGTGCCTAAAATGTTTACTTCAACAGTTTTGCATATAGTATTTGTGGATTTAGTCAACAGGAGAACTTAGTCTCTGCCCAATCTGTTTTATGTGTTTTTTTTTTTTAATTAATAGTTTTCTATCATAACTTTCTCGGGATTCTCTCTTTTTTTCTAGACCTGTGCTTGTACTAAATATGCTCATTCTTATCCAGCCATAAATAAACAGGCTGAAGGCAATTGCGTGGGACAACAGTGTTTGCTCTGTTTCCTGCCCAGTCCTGCTGAATTCTGAGGAATTGACACATTAACTGCTCCCCCCAGGCTCAACACTAGGAGCCTTTTCCAGTGGCCAGTTTGCCCCAACATTAGGCTACTTCACTGCCCTCACTTGTCTCTCTCCCTTACTCAGCCCCTTTCACCTTGACGCCCAGCCAATCTGACCCTGCATGGAGTTAGACTTACTTCCATCAAGTGCAGAGAGGCAGTGTGGCCGCCATGCAGCCGGCTCTGCTCCAGCAGGCCTCCTGGTGTCTGTCTCAACCCTAGTAACATTAATTCCTCCCCTCCTGCTCTCCCTTGTGAAATCTTCCCTATGAAAAATGAAGAAATTACCCAGGTTGCTCCAACTTCCACCTTAAGTCTTTCTTAACACACCTTATTTATTTCTCTTACTTTTATAAATCTATACACTACGATAATTCTATTCTCAGAAAACCCAAATTATGTCCACAATAGTCACTAGGAAACACAGATACAGTCCACACAGGTTCTGCGTGCTCCTTGGTAATGAGGAGGGATCGTAGAGACACACTGAGTAGGGAATGCTGACTGGGGGGCTGTGTTCACTGATTAGTCCAAGTGACTGCCCCGCACTCCAGTCGCCATGCCTGTAACATGGTGAGAATGCGGCCACCCACTTGTCCACTCATTCACCCATTCGAAATATCTTTACTGAGAACTTCTTCAGCGTCATGTGCTATGGGAGGTGCAGGAAATGCTAAAATGAATCCGGCAGGTGCCCTGCCTTAAAGGAGCTTCGAGTCATATAGAGAAGATAACTATGGGGTCAGATAAATCACAGCACAGTGTGACAAAAACTAAGTAGAGGAGTATCAAGATAAAACAGCACAATGGAGGAGACAGGACATTCTATCTGGGACAAAGAGGAACATCTCAAAGGGGTAACAGACACTTCAGTGTTGAGCGATAACTATGGTTTTGTGAGGTAAACAAAACATTCCAGGAAGAGGGGCAGTCTGCGCTTGCACTGCAGTTAGTGTTCTTTTCTACACTTGCCCAACAATTATTTAAAACAGGAAAAAAAATTCTTTGTCTTCATGAAATTTACATATTCATAACGTTTCAGACATTATAAATAGATCAAGATGATTGGAAAAAAACATAAAGTATTAGATGAAGCTAAGACCAAGAGCCGGATTGCAGAAGGGTGACAGCCATGGGGCTTTGGCACCATTTTGTATTCCAGGGTCCTTCAACCTTGGACCATGGAGGTACTCGGCTGGATGATTCTTCCCTGTGGGAGCCTTCCTGTGCACTGTGTGTTATTTAGCAGTGTTCCTGGCCTTTGCCCACTAGATGTCAGTAGCACCTACCCTCTCCCTCTTCGTGTCAAATAAAATCGTCTCTAGACATTACCAAATGTAACCTAGGGGACAAAATTGCTCCCAAAGACAACCACTGTGTATAATAAATCAGTGAAGAATTTTAATGGGTGAAGAAACAACTGTATGTTGATGCATCTGGGCTTATGTAAAATCCCTCCTTGCACACACTAATGCATTTATTTGTTTCCAAGATAGAGTCAATGTGTGATGCAGACAATTCCAATCCTTCAGGCACATGCCTTTGAGGCATGGTAACATTCATGCCATTATTTCTATATCTGCTACATAAAAATACCAGTTTCTCAGAGGCAAATGTCTTCAGGTTCAATATTTCCTCCTCTTTTAAAAGTAATACCATTTGTTGAGACATGCAGGAGTCTGGCCCAGAGAATACGGAGACATTGACCAAGGCCCATATCCTTGCCCTAAGTGAGGGTGAAAGATGTAAGTTCTGGGCCTCAGGTCAAAAAGCATCATTTCTCATTGCTTTTTAGATGGAGTTTCACAGGTGAAGCAGAAAATACAAGTGAGAAATGAAAAGCAAAAACATTTTGCAGACACATTCATGGGGCTTTCAAAGACTAACTTCCATCAAAATGCTTTCAAAGGTCCATAAAAGCTGCAAAAATCACTCATCACTGTGACTTTGTCTTCACAAAAGGGTAAAATATAGCATTGGTCTGAAAGGCTAAAAAGTAGAAGTGTAAAATGGAGCAAAATTATCCATGGATTTCAAGTTCCCTTAATGAGATGATTACTGATGGATGAGACTTTCCTTCCAGGGTTGTTTTTTGTTTTTTCTTTTTCCTGATATCAGGGAATGCCAATCAGCTTAATTGTTTCAGTTAACACCCAGTTACTTCCCACTGGTAGCCCACATAATGTTCATCTCCTTAATTAACCTGGCAGATGAATCCAGGTGGAAAATAGGCAACTCAGGTACACCCATGCCTTCTATTACCATCAAACTTTAGTGCTACCAGCTTAGAGCTCCTTCCTGGGAGAGAAAACTACATGCTCAACCGTCCACTTGGCATCACACTTTGAAGGACTTCAACTCCACACATGCTGAGCTCTCTTTTTGATCCTCCTCCCTCCGGTTTACCTCTTCTGGTATCCCAGTCTCAGTAAACAAAACTATCATCCATCCAGATCCAGAACCTGAAGACCTCAGAATCATCTCTGAAAAACTTCTCTTACTTGCCATCTCTCTTCCATCGCTCAGAACTGTGGTCATTGTCACCTTCATGTCTCTTGAATCAATTACCATATCCCCACACAGTCTTTGGCCACCCATTAACTTCTAAGTGACTAGCTTAGTGTTTGGCATGAGGTTAAGTCTTAATAAATATGAAATGAGTAAGTTAGTAAAAGACCAAACTCATCTCTCTATGAAGACTGCACCATGCATTGCTTATGTCTTCAATTTGAAAGGAGATCGAAAAATAGATGAATGGGAGTCAAGATCTCCAATTTTCAACCAACCATCAATCAGCAATCCTAAAATGTGTATATGTCAAAGGAATATACCAGGCATGTGCCCACTTATTGTTCCAACTTTAGCTACTTTCCATAACTCCTTTAAGAACCACCTAAACTGTATTGAGCTGGCTGGCCCAAGCGTGGACCGGGAGGACTCCATTGGCAGCTCTGGCCTAAGACCTGGATGAAAATTACAATTTTCACAGGCCTTGCCTGTGCTCCAAGACTCCCATCCTGTCCAGTCATATAAGGAGACAAGTGAAAGAATCCATTCAAAGAGATAAGAGGTTGGTTAAGAATCTGAATCACAAAAGGTGGGGACCATAGGAATGACATCTGGGGTAAGTGCATGTCTCATTGGTTCCCAGATATGCTAAGAACCACTGAGAAAGGGGAAGGGCCAACCCTACACACCCCCACACATACCTTTGGGTATAATAGTTACTGGTGGGAGTGGAAAGTTTTAGCCAGTTAATCATAGAGGTTAGAGAAGGACAAGTGTCCCTCCTAACAGTCCGTGACTTACCTATGCATTTTCGAATGTTATGCCCTGTGGCCAGCACTACCCAGAGCCCCAGGCTGACTATGCCCTGACAATCCTCAATATTTTAACTGTCTCCCATCCTCAGCATAGAAAAAGCCCCATTTTCAAGGTACCAAACTCCCAGAAATATCACTGAGACATCACATCCTTGTTCCTCATCAAGGTTTCTTCATCCGGTGCTTTGGTGTATGTGGCGGACAGTGGTGAGTGCAGCTTGAGTATTTCCTCTACTTGGAGTTTACATTAACATCTCTTCTTCTGAGGCTTTTAACTCCTGGACCTAGGATATACTGTAAGGAGAGAAAGCTGTGTGTTGGCAAAATATGATTAAATGAAACTGAACTCAATTTCACAAAACCAACACTTCTGAGCACTTCCTTTGTACAGACCATTTTGATAGACACTGGAGTTGGCGTCAAGATGAATTGATAAAGTGAGGTCGTGTCCCCTTCTCTGGAAACTCACTGGTCATTGTTGGGGAAGATGCATAGGGAAACCACTGTGGTAAATGGGAAGCCATAAGAGGTCTCTGATTAAGTCACCCATGAAGGCTAGGGCAAGGTTTTTCAACCTAAGTACTACTGACATTTTGGGTTAGATAATTCTTTGCTGTGGGGGACATACCTGCACATTACAGGATGCCTAGCAGCATCACTAGCCTCTATCCACAAGGTGATCTGTCCCAGTTGTGACAACCAAGCACGTCTTCAGATATTGTTAAATGTCCTAGGGGGTGGAGGGGAGTACAGGAAGAATGACCTTGCATTGAGAGTTACTGGTCTCAGATGAGGTTAATTCTAACTGAGCTATAAAGATAGATTTGAACTTGACTTGGAAAGCAGTGTTTTATTCCTATAGGCACATCTAGAAGGGAAGAATACCTCTGGGAGGGATCATTGTTGAGCAAAGGCCTGGAGGAAAGAGACAGGAGGGTTTTTGTTGGGAAGCTTCTGGGGGCCTGGTTTGGCTGAATGGGACACATCCATATGGCATTGGTTAAAGAATACCTTGGATTCAAGCATAAAGAGGTAGAAATACAAAGTTGATGACTAAATTTCATTCAATTCTCACAACTGGCCATATAACAATTTTTATTTTCCCATTTTCCAGAAAAGTAAACCAAGTTATGTCAAGGGCAAGTGGCCATCCCAAGGCAGTGTAGGTAGTAGTGGGCTTCTCCTATATATCTTCTGATAATTACATTTGGCTGGAGCCTCTGAGGTCTTGGATCACCTGGGTGACCAGTCAGGTTACAGAAAAGTAAAGAGACCTCACAATAGCTAAATGATTTAACGTGATAAAATAGCAAAAGTCTCCTATGTTCTTTACTCACACATAAATTGAGAAAAAGGACTTTTGTGGGATGGGTCAGAGTCCCAAAGCCCTCATTGGCATCTCCCAGCATCTGTGGAACAGATACTTAGAGAGTGGAAAAGGTTGGGAGGGAAAAGGATGACTCTTTTTATAAAGCTTATTTCTCCAAATGTCTCCATAGGATGTACATGCTGCTAACTATCTAATGAGGCACAGATTGAAAATGGCTAAAGACTCTTGTAGTGAAACCAGGATGATGGTACCCAGAGGCACCGTGAGGAAATTCCTCTAATTGCAATTTTAGTTATTATCAACATGGTCCCCATACTTCAGGGATAACTGCCAGAGAGCTGTTTTCACTTTCTCTCAACAATCTCCAGGTCTTTTAGAAAACCAGGAAATTTGGAGCCATCACTATGTTCAGGACCAAGGGCAGGGCTGCTTTTCTTTAGAATTCTGGTTTCACATCTTTTAAGAGAGTGAATAATATGTGACAGGCCTTGGATTAAAATGATGTCCTTGTTAGCTTCACTAATAATATTAATATGAAAATGACTATTAATATTGATTTCTTACCACCACATGCCAGAGATTGTCATAACTATTTAATATACATTAACAATGTTCTTTAACATTTTGGGGTATATTTAGTGTCAGTGTAAGCTCGATGCACCTTACAATATTACTTAATTCTTACAATAATTCTATGATATGAATATAATTATCAAACCTATGTACAGATGAAATATTGGCTTGGAGATGTTAAATGACTTTCCCAAACTACTTACAACTATGATGAGAAAAAGCAAAAATTCAAAGTTTTTGTTCGTCTGTTTGTTTTACTTTAAACTACGTACTGCTTATCCTTGAAAGATGCTTGAGAGTGACTAAGTGTTTTAAAGCAGCATTGTCTAACACTTAACATAAGCACAAGTCATGGGCTCAGTGAAAGGGTAAAAGGAACAATTCAACAAAAAGGCATAAACATTCTAAATATTTATGCACCTAACACAGGTGCACCCAGATTCATAAAGCAAATACTACTTGATGTAAGCAAAATGATGAACACCAGCAAAATAGCCGGGGACTTCAACACCTCTCTGAACAGAACAGAACAGATCCTCCAAACAGAAAATAAACAAAGAAATAGTGGACTTAAACAAACTTTGGAACAAATGGGCCTAGCAGAAATTGATAGAACATTCTGTTCCAAAATCACTGCATATACATTCTTCTCATCAGCTCATAGAAAATTCTGTAAGATTGATAACATCCTAGGCCACAAAACATGTCTCAAAAAATTTTAAAAAATAAAAATTATACCATGCATATTCTCAGACCATAATGCCATAAAATTGGAAATCAACTCCAACAGAAACACTCATCTCTTCACAAAGTCATGGAAACTGAACAACATACTGCTAAATGATAATCAAGTCAAGGAGGAAATTAAGATGGAAATCAATGGATTCTTTGAACTAAATGATAAAGGAGACACAAGTTATTGAAATTTGTGGGATATAGCTAAAGCATTCCTGAGAGGAAAATTAATAGTCATAAATGCCTACATCCAAAAGATAGAAAGATCATAAGCCAACAATCTAATAAATTGTGTCAAAGAACTGGAAAAGGATGAGTAAACCAATCCCAAACTCAGCAGAAGAAAAGAAATAGCCAAGATCAGAGCAGGATTAAATGAAATCTATAACAAAAAAAAATTATGCAAAAGATTAACGAAGTGAAAAGTTGGTTCTTCAAAAAGATAAACAAAATTGACAGGCCTCTCACTAGATTAATCAAAAACAGAAAAGAAAGGACTTTGATAAGCTCAATCAGGAATGAAAAAGGAAAAATTACAACTGATACCATGGAAATACAAAATATCATCTCTGAATACTATAAAAATCTCTATGCACGTAAATTTGAAAACGTGGAGAAAATGGACAAATTCTTAGAAACACATGGCCTCCCTAAGCTCAATCAGGAAGAAAGAGTTCCTGAACAGACTGAAATCAAGTACCATTTTTTTTTTTATTTCTCACAACATAATTCTGCTATTTGTAAGTTTCAGAGTCCAGAGAAGCCAAATGATTACTTGCGTTTAGGGATAAATATGTGCTTAGAACTGGAAACTAAAAAAAAAAAAAAAAAAAATTAGAATCATAAAAGCCTCAGGAAAGGAGTGTGAAGAATATAACCAGGCTGGTCTGGCTTAAGAATGTATTTGTCAAAACAGGGCTGGAATTCCTTCTTCCTTGTATGGTTAAAAAGAAGGTGGCAATTTGGCCTAGAAAAATTCACAAAACCCATTTTGAGAGAAAATTATGAGTGAAAAGCATCCAGAGAGTAGAGAAGTAGAGAAGTTTCTGGATATATCTTCACCTAGGAAACTTTTAAAAGAACTGAAAATGTTTACCAATGAAGGTTAATTTTTAATTATAACATAAATCAATTTTAATTGAAGAAATCTTCAATTTCTTGAACAGCTCTTATGTAGAAGAATATCATCTCATGGAAATAGTGGCCCAAAGAAAGTTCTCCTAATGCATTTTATTCCCTTTCCTTAAAAAAAAAGATAAGTAGCATAGAAACCTGTAAGAGGCTACAGGGTTGTCTTTGCAGGTTTCCTCTGCAGCTGTGCCTAGAACTACTCCCTGCAGCACTTTACTGCTTCTACTTATGCAAGTAGTAGTCTCTCTCCTGAAAAATGGACAAAATTCCCATAAGTCAGCGACTGGCATGAGCACAACCTACAGTGTCACTCACACATATCTTCAGGTCCCAAAAGTTATACTCTTTGTTGTTGTGATATTCATATCATTGGAGCTCTTCTTAACTTCATCCTAATGCTGTACAAGCGTTTCCTAGGATGCACAGAAAATTGCTTGTATAGTTTATTTCCACTAACTTGCCCAGCATCAACCATATAATTTTCCACAAAACCTCCAAACAACCTTCCCACTTTCATAACCCCTATTCATATCCAAAAGTAACAGACCTGATATTTTGATCCAGAGAGGGGTAGTTCAAAGGCATATTTTGTCTTTCCCTCTATGCCATCCTATCTCTTTAAATTTTACCAGTGTATAAAATATTTTAATTTTTACTTGGAGTCAATAAATTGTGAATTTGATCATTGCCTTAACCATAAGCATCAGTGTTTTCAGTTGCAGATAAGAGAATTCTCTCTAAATGACTAAGAAAAAACATTTTAATAAAATGCAAAGATATCTCTGAATTATTGTGAAGATTGCAAAACAGATTGAGCTTCCTGGAATGGCTTCCAAAACCACTCCGCAGAGTGGACCATTCAGGGTCAAGAAACTGATGAATAAAGAAGTTTAACAGCATCATCAAGATCCAGAATTGTCTAGGCCAATGTCTATAAGTGTTTTTACATTTTCTTCTAGGGTTCTTATGATTTCATGCCTTAAGTTTGAGTCTGTTATCCATTGTGAGTTGATTTTTGTGAGAGCTGAGAGGTGCGGATCCTGTTTCAGTCTTCTACATGTGGCTATCCAATTTTTCCAGCATCATTTATCGATAGGGATTCTTTTCCCCAGTGTATGTTTCCATCTGCTTTGTTGAAGATCAGATGGCAGTATGAGGATGGTTTTATATCTGGATTCTCAGTCCTGTTCCATTGGTCTATGTCTCTGTTTTTGTGCCAGCACCATGCTGTTTTGGTTACTATAGCCTTATAGTGACTCCAAAAGCAATAACAGCAACAACAAAAATAAATAAATGGGACCTGATCAAATTAAAAAGCTTCCGCAGAGCCAAGGAAACTATCATTAAAGCAAATAGATAACCTACAGAATGAGAGAAAATATTGGCATACTATACATCCAACAAAGGGGTGATAATAAGAATCTATATAGAGCACAGGAAAATCAAGAAAAAATCAAATAACCCCATTAAAAAGCAGGCAAAGGATACGAACAGTAACTTTTTAAAAAAAGATAGATTTATGGACAACAAACATATGAAAAAATGCTCAACATCTCTAATCATCAGGGAAATGCAAATCAAAACCACATGGATTATTACTTAACTTTAGTGAAAATAGCTTTTATCAAAAAGTCTCAAAACAACAAATGCTGGTAAGAATGCAGAGAAATAAGTACACTTATACACTGCTGGTGGGACTGCAAATTAGTACAACCTCTATGGAAAGTAGTATGGAGATACCTCAAAGAACTAAAAACAGAATTACCATTTGATCCAGCAATCCCACTACTGAGTATCTACCCAAAGGAAAAAAATACATTCTATAAAAAAGACACTTGTACTTGAATGTTTATAGCAGCACAATTCACAATTACAAAGGTGTGGAAACAACCCGAGAGCCTATCAAAACATGAGTGAATTAATAAAATGTGGTATATGTATACCATGGAGTACTATTCAGCCTTTAAAAAATGGTGAACTACCTCTTGTGTTATCCTGGATGGAGCTGGAGCCCATTCTACTAAGTGAAGTATCACAGGAATGGACAAACACCACATGTACTCACCATTAAATAGATACAAATTTATCAACGCTAATGTACATGTATAGGAAGTAACATTCACAGGGTTTCAAGCAGGTGGCGGGGGGAAGGGATAGGTAAATCCACACCTAATGATGAGGTGCGTGCTGTCTGGGGGATGGGCATGCTTGTTGAGCAGTGCAAAGACAATTTATGAAACCAAAGTGTTTGCACCCCTATAATACTCTGTAATAAAAAAAGAATGCATTTCTTCATCATACAATGAAAGAAATTGTTAATTTTATCTAAACTGTCAAATGTATCTATAAAATTAAGAAAAAGATTCAGAATTATGCTGCTTTGATTACAATCCTTGAAAATAAAATTAATGCCTTTATACCCTAATTCCCTGTCTGCAAGTCAATTCCAAAGAAAGCCTCACACAGGTGTTAATGTCTCTGATTTGTAGATTCTAAATCACAACCATAACATCAGGGAATGTGATTTTTAGCTTCTCTTCTTTTGCAAACCAGGTGAGCATCGAAATGGGAATTAAGGGAGCCACTTCATTGTACTTTTGTCCTCAGATGAACAAATTTGCTTTTGAAAAATCTCTTGGCTTCTCTTAATCTTTGTCTTTTTGTCTAAAGTTAAATGTTAGATCTGTACTGCCTGCCTCCCAGGGCTGTTTGTCAGAAGGAGGCGCTGAATGTTAATGTACTGTGGATACAGCAACAAATATTTGCAAGATATTGAAATTAATGCAGACATTTGAGAATGTGTGACCAAAACATGGAGATTATTTTCTACCAAAATGGAAAATTGTATGTTGCTTTATGAGTGTTAAAAGGAGGGAAGCAGACAAACATTTATTTAGTACATACTATGTGCCAGGAACTGTTGCGGATGACTTCATGTCATCTCCTATTAATATATTCATAAATCATAATGACACTAGAGATTAGATGCAAACACTTTCCCCACCATGATCACTTTGTGATGGAGTGATAACAAGGCAGACATCACTGCTCTTCAAAAAAATTGAGTATCTATTTATTAACAGTATCTGGAATTCCATTGTGTGTGCATGTGTGTAGGGAAATAATGAGTCTCAAAGTGCAAACAAAAAAAAAATCTGGATTCCTGATTCCTAAGGCACTTTTGTTCAGATGTTCTCCGTTGTTTTGTTACATAAAAAGGGAGCCTGAATTTTGTGTGAAGTATAAAAATCAAGGCCTACTTGAGGCCATCAAGTATTGTAGCGTTGTGGCAATGAATGATTAAATACATAGGGGAAGTGTAATTCTCAATAAACACCAAACGAATTCGTTAGCTAAAACTCAAAGTTTGCCAACTAAATTTTTAAAAAGGCACATAATTCTTTGTCTGGTTTTATTTCTTCTCCACAGCAAAATGTAGACAAGGATATTGAAAAACAGAGCTTGTGCAGCATGAATAGCTTTGGATTCTTAGTCCTCCGTTTTATTTTAAGTGTCTGTTTTAAAGGGACTGTGTGGTCAGGTGGCATGTACCTAGCACACAGAGAAAGGGAAGAAGAGCTATCTGCAATGACCTGAGTTTTTAGCTACCATCTGCCACTTACTGGTTTGAGACTTCTGGCAATTTTATTGAACTTTTGGATCCCCAGTTTCCATATCTTTAAAATATGAAAAATAGTTCCAATTTTAGGGGCTTAAGGACTCTTGAATTAAATCATGAATGTAGAGTATTCATTAAAGTGCTTGATAAATAGTAAATGTTCATAAGTGGTCATCTTTCTATATTCACTCTTTTCCCTAAAATGCAGAGTCCCCTAACATGCCGAAGGCCATCTCTAAAGAACATGGCTGGTAATGACATAGTCATTATCTGTGTCATATTTGGAATGGATGGCACAGAAATTATCCCCATTCATGGCAAGTGTGGGTGGGGAGCAATGTCAGTTGAGGTACCCAGCCACGACCAGAGAAATTGGCACAAACTCTGGATGTGATAGTATCAGAGAACGGGCCCAGAGAAAGCCTGTTTAGCTATAAAATCCTGCACAAATACCCCATTACCTAGTGGGTGATAGGAATGTGGGATTCTTTTAATCAAAGACCCACAGAAGGTGAGACTGTTGCCCCAAGGCAGAAAGGGTGTGGAGAGTCTGTGGGCAGGTGGCAGGGCCCATGTTATAAAGGAGTAGTTCAGGGGCAAGATTCCAGAGGCTAGAAAAGGACGAAGCAAGAGAAGAAAATAGAGAATAAGTTCTAGAAACAGATGATATTAGACAGATTACAGATTATCCAGACAGAGGCTCTTGCACAAGAAATGAGGGGAGACTCTAAAGACCATAAATGGGATTGGGGTGGGGGTGTATCCACAATAAAAAGTTATCTTATCAGAACTCGAGCAGGAGTTCAGGGCTAGATCTGTCACCAACGAGACAGGAGGCTGAACCCTAGAGACACCCATCAGAGTTCTTCTTGTGTAAGTTGGGTGAGTTCAAGCAGGGTTTTGGCTATAAGCGGGATATTTGGCCTTATGCAAGAAGCCTCCATTAACTCAATAAAAATTTTAAAAAGTCTACTCCACCCTCTTTTTATAGAATATATAAGGTATTTCTCATTGGCCATAAAACTTATATTTGGATTCAAAAGATCTAGTTTAGCTCCCCGATCTCTCCATTCCTTAAGCTAGTCGTTCAACTTGTGAAACACCTCATGTTCATCCTAACTACTGGATTGTAAGAATCCAATGTGCTAGTAGGTATGAAAAGAGAGCAGTCATTAGTTTTTGCTCTAATTCTGCACTGTTCAATATGGTAGCAATATGTTACACTGAGCACCTGAAATGTGTTGAAATTGAGAAATCCTATAAATGTAAAATACACTGTGAATTTCAAAGACAGTGCAGAAAAATAATGTAGATTATCTCATTAATAATTTTCAGATTGATCACATGTTGAAAAGGATAACATTTTAGATATGTTCAGTTAAATAAAGTATACTATTGAAATTGATTTTACTTGTTTACTTTTACTTTTTAAAATGTGGCTACTGGAACATTTTGTATTACACATTTGACTCACATATTTCTTTTGGAAAGTGCTGATCTAAATGGTCATTTTCCTTCTTCGGGCAACATTTCTGATTTTTATTTTGGACTGACTCCAGCCTTAATGGTAGAATATATGCCCAAACACATCACATTCCCCTGGTGATTGCTGCAGGAATGAGCCTTGAAGTAGTCTAACCCATCAGACAGGGTGTAATGACAGTGGCAATGTGGTGTCTGGGCCATACAACCCTGACAATGTGAGTCTCAGGCTGCCGTGAGACAGCCTAAGAATGAAGCCAATCAGATGAAGCAAAGATGAAAGCTAGATCAGATAAACACTCAGATTATTTCTACAGCCAGGTTTACCACTTGGGCTTTTCAGTTACGTGAGCGAACACACCTTCTTGCTTAAGTCACATAAAACTTGATTTTTTTTCTCCAATTTCCAATGCAAAGAATCCCAACTATTTCCAAGAACTTTTCAACTTTTCAATTATGAAGGGGCATCTGCATACACACTGCTTTCCTGTTCTAATTTTTTCGGCGGAGGAGCAGGAAGCTCAGGAATGTGTAGTGACTTGTCCAAATCCACAGTGTAAAACAATTCAGATTATAAACTTGGAAACGAGGCTCCTTACTCTGGGGTCCTGGAAATCCCACTGACACACCTTGCATAAGAGTAAGGGTCACAAGAGCTGTAAAAGAGTGCAGTGTCTGATGTTGGAACACCAGGTCTGACTCACATTCCTTTTGACTCTCCTGCTCTTCCTAGCTGTGTGCAGTGCAGGGCTGACCAACCCTGGTTCTGAGCCAGTCCTTTTTGGTCAGGGCTTAGGGCTGAGGATAGCTTAAAGCCTTTTGGACCACCATCCAGAGTATTTTAAAATAGTATTTTACTGCCCTAAACTCCAAATCAGTTGTGTATTGAATGAGCCCTGAATACTTGCTTAACCATTGTGTGCCGCCTTCACTTAAACCTTAAATTGTGAGCTAAGGGCTGGGGTTTTTCTTACGCCGACGATTGACTTGGACATCTTGCATTCCTTTGAGGAGAGGGGAGCAGAGCATGAAAAGAGGGGATGTTATATTCAGTGAGACACTCTGCATGGAATCATGAGGAAAGGGAACAAAGGTTTCCCCACTATCAAAACGGTCATGGAAGACATAACCAAGCCAAGCACGAGTAAGTTTTCCTCTGGCACAAGCTCATACCTACCAGTTTACCTAGTGCTTCAATGCCGCCTTCACAAATCTCTCCTTAGACTGCGGTGGGCTTTTCTTTTTCTTTTTTTCTTTTTTTTTTTTTTTGAGACAGAGTGTCACTCTGTTGCCCAGGCTAGAGTGCCGTGGTGTCAGCCTAGCTCACAGCAACCTCCAACTCCTGGGCTCAAGTGATCCTCCTGCCTCAGCCTCCCAGGTAGCTGGGACTACAGGCACGCGCCACCATGCCTGGCTAATTTTTTCTGTTTTTAGTTGTTTGGCTAATTTCTTTCTATTTATAGTAGAGACAGGGTCTCGCTCTTGCTCAGGCTGGTCTCAAACTCCTCAGCTCAAGCAATCCTCCCACCTTGGCCTCCCAGAGTGCTAGGATTACAGGCGTGAGCCACCGTGCCCGGCCTGGTGGCCTTTTCTAAATAATTCCCTAGAACAATTAATTTTTATACTCTTCTATATCCATGAATTTTTTCAATCTCCATGAATAATGATATTGTGGAAAAGTCCACGAGAAACTTCTGAGTGAGCTCACTTATCCCTTGAGGCACGAGCGACACGATGGCATTGGTGAGAAGCACACCATCTCCTTACAGAGGAGCAAAAAGACAGTTGGATGACTAGATGCCGCTGATCCATTTCTGGAAAAATGGTAACCATATCAAATATTGAAGAAGTTCTAAGAGTTTGTACTTTTTAAACTATAATTAAAAATCATCCATAATGACCATCTTGGTGCCTGCTGAACCTGATGTGGGAGCTCTGAATGCCGGGAGAACATCTGTTTCCAAGCATCAGCCTCCCATTTCCTTCTCCACAGGTGTCTGGAAAAGACTGAAATGGGATGCACTCAAATCCATATGGGAGGTGGAAAGAGTGGCAGCTTCTGCGTTTTCTCTCTCAAAACTTCTTCAGTATCTCACTGTGGCTATTATTTTTTCACACTTGGGGTACATGTATGTGCAGCACAAAATGCTGTTGACACTTCCAAGATTATCATGGATAAGTCCCTTGGTAGACAGATGAGTTTTCATTTCTCTTTTATACATTATCACATGTTTTAAGTGTTGCATAATAAAAATTTTAAAGGATACATATAGAGAAAGTTAAATAATGTATTCTCAACCTTTTTGCTGTTGTTGTTTAAATTTGGGAGTTACCTGAGGGAAAAAAACAAAAGCTGTTTATTGTGAATTCCATAGATTGGATCCGTTGATATTCACTCCAGTCTCCTATTGTGTCATTACTGTCTTACAGGGCTCAGACACCTAGATTCCTAGCTGTGCTTTGACACTAGGTTTGATTTAGCTTATTCCAGTTCGGTGCTTTCTTGCATTCAGAACTCAGATAATGCAGAAGGCATCTGTTTATCGATATTGATCATGGCCAGATTCTGGGACGAATGGTTGCAGGTGGCTTTCCCTGATTGGCAGGCAATGTTCTGATCCTAAAGCCTCCTGGTCCTCCAGGGGGCAGCAGCATCTACTGAGCTGGTTCTGCAGTGAGCTTTGGGGCGCACGTCTGGAAGCCAAGTTTATTAGATTTTTCCACTCTCCCAACAATGCAGTTATCTGCTTAGCCAGTCCCCTTAAACTAGCAGGAGAGGATTCCATTCTCTGAAAATTAACCCTAATTGATATATCATTCAATATGTGTGCTTAAAAATAGACTAATTGAATTCAAAACTGACTGCGATATTCCAAGCAGGAGAAAACTGACAGTATCAGTAACATGGCTTTTGTCTAGACATTATGTTCTTATAAATGATGCTGAAGCCCTCCCTTCACTTGGTGCATGCGCAGTCACAAAATACTGTTGACTTGCATTGAAATTAGTATGAATAAAGCCCCAACACTTTTTCAAATGCTTGTTCTGTCCCTACTATTTCCCCTCTAAGAGATTCTTGGGTCACTGCTGACCTCTAGGAGCAAATGTCTCGTCTTCTACTTTAACATAAGCCGGGCAGAATGTGGGGAAAAGGCCTTCTGGATAATTTAATAAATCAAACAAATACAGTTTATGTTGTATTCTTGGAAGGGAAGAGAAAGGGCGGGGTGAGTGGTGTGAAGCCATGTGAGTGATGGGAGACTCTCCAGGTGACTGGGGACATGTTGAGTCACCACACAGCCCTGAGCTGCACAGTGAGACCTCTTCAAGGGAGTGACTGTTAATGAGCCTTTCCCATAAATAATCCCTTGTGTCCAGGTGCTTAGAAAGAAAACAGCTTTTGAAAATAGATACTGTGTTGAAAATCACATGGGTAGTCCATGGGCAGGAAACCACAGCACACAACAGTGAGCTCGTTTCTTCAAAGCCTCTTGAGTTTGGAGGCAAAGAGACTGGATCCTATTTCTAGGTCTTAGGTTCTATTTTTAAATATATATGTGTAAATCAACACCCCAGCCATACACAGGGACTTCCTCCAAAGCACCTTGGCCCCCATTTCAATAGCTCACACCACCCAGTTCTGTAATTCTGTATGATGCAGCTCTCTCTCCCACTGATGGGCTTCTTCAGGCAGGAGCTGCATATGTCGCAGTGGCGACCACATGGGTTTTCAAATGAGATTAAGGCAGATTCAAATGCAACCTTAGCTGGTTTTCAGTGCTACTTTGTCCAGGAGTTTTCATGCTCCTCACCGAGGCTGCTTTTATTAATAAAATGGGTAAAATGATATCTCATAACCCATAAAGACAAAATGAGATAATGTGTGCAGGCATAGAGCAGAGTGTCTGGTTCATGGAAAGTAGTCAAAACTATCAGCAAATACGTGCTACTAATATTTTTACTTCCAGAACTGAGTCCTGGAGTGCCTAGCAAATAATGAGTGACAAATGTGAGTAGAATCTGAGAGCATAAAGGAAGATGATTTGAGTCATAAGAACTGAGTTCAGTTCAGTGGCTTACCAAATAATAGTAAGTGGCCTTGGGAAAATCTATCTCCCTGTACCACAGAGTTCTTATTTATAAAAGCATAAGAACAGCTTCCTCCCCACAAAGATGTAGCAAATATGAGTAGGTAGTTGCAAGTTCTTTTTAAATCTATGTAAGTGGACTCTATAAATATCAGTTAAAGATTATTCCTTGTCACTGCCAACATTCTCATCTTCTGGTTCTCGAATCTAGAAACATTCCTAAAAGATGATGAGTTTTGTCCTACTCAGTGTATTTGCATTTTCTGTGTAAATAGAAAACGGAAAAGGAGGTGCTCCACTAACGGCTGAAAAGCACCCTGCTAAACTATGTTTCAGGAATAGGATCTCCCCAAGCCTGCTGGTAGAGATGTGGGCAAGGAGTGTATGTGTGTGGCCCTTCCATCCTGGTAGAGAGTCTGTCAGAATAACTGTACACTCCTCAGGACTGTCCTTTCTAGGGAAATGTCTTGGTGGCTGGCAGATGAAGTCTCCTCAGCTCAGAGCCATGGTTCGAGTTCAGGCATCTGACTTGGCATCCCATGGGAGATTCTGCTAGACCCAGGGACACACAGTGCCCACCAGGGGCTACACTGGCTTCCAGCAATGCGTTTGCTATTTGAACCTCTACATAGACATTCTAATAGAAATGATGTAATAAAATGGGCCAGCTCCCAAGTTAGCCCACAGATGTCATTTTAATTCATAATACAGCTGAACTCTATTCAGTCATAGTCCTAGGACTATGACTGAGTCCTAGGACCCATACGAAAAAGGAGAAGCAAGGAGAAAATGTGCAAAGGCAGTTCTTACATATTTTCTGAGTATAAATTCAGCTTGAACAAAATTTAAAAATTGGCAAAACTTGCATTTGGGCACTAACTACCCAAGAGACAAATGCTAACTTAGAAACAGTATGATGTATGGGGAAGAGGATGAATTTTCGATCCAAGCATCTAGTTCTGCTACTTATTACCTAGATGACACAAAACAAGTGATTTAACTCCTCTAAGGCAGGATCTCTTCACTTATAAAAATAGGAACACTATTATTTGCCTCATTTTGTTTTCATGGGGACAATTGAGACAATACAGGTAAAGTTCCTGGCACCTTGTGGGTAATCACCACGTGACATTTCTCTTTTCTTCTTCCTCCTGCCTGGCAAGATCAAGAAGTTGCACAGGTGGCCACATAAAGATGTACCAGGACTATGCTGTATTCTTCCTTATCTCTTTATCTAGTCCCTAAAGTGTGCCCCCATGCTTGGTTATAACGAGATCTCTGTCTGCACTGTGACTATGGTTGTCCTTCACCTTCCCTGTTGACACCTTGTGCCCAGTAGTCCGGTTTGCCTGTCCTTGGCCCCATCCTGGGCTTGTGGCCTGGCTTTGGCATTGGATCGTTGACAGCTGCAAATCCAGCCATGTCTCACCGTAGTCTTCCCATCACCCGGATACCAGCGTAGCACCATTCCTCACCAGAGTCTCTATCTGCATATGCATCATTACTGTAGCTAGAAAGTTACAACATGTGCACGTAACTTCATGCATTGGTAATAACTCTGTCTCATGAGGGCTTGTAAAATAATCCTGTCTCTTTTCATATGATAATTTTTATAAACCTTGAAGACAAAAGCTGTGTCTCCCAATTTAGATGTTGGTTTGGACTAGCAGGTCTATTCTTAAAAAAAGAATTATTTTTATACATATACCTCTATGGTGGCAAAGAAGAGATAGTGTATAACCAGATGGCTTTTCTCTGTTTCCTGAGCAGAGAAAATGAAAGTTTTGATAAAGGAGTATTTTAGGAAGTAGGAAATGTGCTTTCTGTCCCATCTGCCAGAGAGCAAGCTCTCTCTTTCCAGGTACTGAAATGCAGAGTACTAAAAGGGTTTGCTGAATGAGGAAAGAAGAAAGATGTCTGTAATGGAAAACGCACAAACTATGTTGCTCAACAGATAACCAAATTAAAGCATTTTGTATTAATCAGTCACATGAACCAGGCCAAGCCCCTGAGTGCCACATATTCTAATCTTTATTACAGGAAAATCCTTATCTCTTTGGGGTGGGGAGAAACGGAAAGAGGGAGAAATGGAAGTTCTCAGGGAGAACTACTTAATCATCTCAGTACGCAGAGCTCAGGCTCCAGGGGTTAATAAATAGCCCACTTCTTCCCCTTCCAAACATAAAACCAATAGAAAAACATAAAAGTCAGGAAAACAGACACAAAGGTCAGCTCTATTAGTAATCAGCCATCCGGAGAATGTGATTCCACATCTGTGACCATAGGGGCTCACTAACACCCATGGTCACCACAACACCCCAGCCCATCTCCCCTGCATCTGTACACACAGAACACAGAAGTAGGGGGTCCCCTGCCAAGAGGAAGCATGGGTTTAGAGAAGAGATACATTTGTGTAATGTGAGCCAGAGATAACCAGCCACCAGTTAATTCTCTCACCTTTGGGAAGAACTGAGTAGTAAGATGTTGGGCAAGATGATGGGAGTGTCCCTCCTGCAGCATTAAGAACCCACTATGAGTCTCGGAGACTCATAGAATTGTACCTAGAATTGTACCTAGACTAGACCCAGGGGGACTATTCAAAGTTATTATAACAATACGGGCTAGAAATGATGGTGGTTTGGACCAGGACAGTTGAGGTGGGCAGAGATTAAGGATTTATTTTGAATGTATGAAATCACAGAATTTGAAGACTTTTTGAGTTTATAACTCAGAAAGTGGTCATTCAAGGATAAAACTAAGATTTTGGTCAGAGCACCTAGAAAATGTTACCAGTTAGGAAACTATCAAGGAGAGGGTCAAGATCAGAGAAGGAAGAATCAAAAGGTATGGTTCAAACTTGAGACGTTTTTTAAATATTCAAGAGAGATATCAGTTGAGATATAGGTTAAAAAATATAGAAAAGATACCATACATATATATTTATGGATAGTTTATTAAAATTTCTAAGAAGTTGTGCAGATAACAAACTGCTTTAACATTGTTTAGCCTAGAACACCCAAAGCAATCTAAGAATCCTTTATTTCTTACACTTGTGTACATCTATTTAGGGCAACAGTCCCCAACCTTTTGGGCACCAGTGACCCGTTTCATGGAAGATCATTTTTCCACTGATGGTGGGGAGGAGAGAGGTGGAGCTCAGGCGGTGATGGGAGTGATGGGGAGCTGCTGTAAACACAGTTGAATCTTTGCTCCCTGGCCCACGGCTCACCTCCTGCTGTGTGTCCCAGCTCCTAAGTTTTATGGAAGACAATTTTTTCCATGACTGGGGCAGGGAGCGGTGGAGCTCAGGCTGCGATGCGTGGTGGCCCAGTGCCTAACAGGCTGTGGACTGGTAGCAGGCCTTGGCCTTAGGGTGGGGACCGCAGTATTGGGGAGCTGGGACTGTCCCACAGAATGCATTTTGAGAAATGCTGGCAGATAAATTGCAGAATGAAGACGTGATAATTATATGTCTTGAAAATTTACTGCTGACTTTTTTAGAAAAGAAGAAAAGAAACTGCCCTTGTGCATGCATAGAGATAGCTCTGTAGAATCAATGCTGATGCAATGTCTCTTTTCATTATATTCATCATGTTAAAATTAGTGAAAAGTCATTGTTAGAGGGAAAATACGCTTAAATACAGTGGGGGCTGGATAACATTCTGGTTTTTCCCTGCCGGCTTATAAATATGTCAAAACTTTCAAGGGCTGAAGCAATTTATTCTGAAAGTGGGAGTGGAGCAGCAAGAGAACACTTGGCAGGCTGTTTTCAATCTCTCACGCTGATGTGGGTTCATAAAGCATATGGATGTTGCATTCAGCAGGATTTTTCAAATTATGAGTAAAAAGACATTAGTGTTTAGTATGTATTCAGCAGGTTTGAAACCACTGTGTTTAATTCAACAGACTAGATGTTATGTCACAGAAAAGAATGGATTAAAAGGAGAATTAAAAATATCCGAGTACATCCCAGTTAGGAAGGTTAAATATTGTTTCCTATACAGTCATGCACTGCTTAATGATGGGTATGTTCTGAGAAATGAATCATTAGGTGATTTTGTTGTTTGGACATCGCGGAGTGCACTTACACAAACCTAGATGGGAGAGCCTACCACACACCTACGCTATATGGTCTAGCCTATTGCTCCTAGGCTATAAACCCATGCAGCATGTTACTACCAAATACTCTAGGAGTTTGTAACACAATGGTAAGCATTTGTGTATCTAAATATACCTGAACCTAGAAAAAGTACAGAAAAAAACATAGTATAAAAGATAAAAATGGCACACTCTTGCAAGGCACTTACAATGAATGGAGCTTACAGGACTGGAAGTTGCTCTGGGTGAGTCTGTGAGTTGAGCAATGAGTGAACGTGGAAGCCTAGTGTGTTGGTGTACACTTTCGTAGACTTCATAAACACTCTACACTTACTCTATACTTAGTTTATAAAACATTGTCTTTAATGATAAATCAACTTAGTTTACTATAACATTTTGCTTTTTAAACTTTGTTTTACTTTTTAACTCTTTTCTAATAACACAGCTTAAAACAAATACCCTGTATAGCTGTGCAAAAATATTATCTTTATATTCTTATTCTATAAGCTTTTTTTATTTTTAAAATATTTAATTATTATTAGTATTTTACTTCTTAAACTTTTTTGTTAAAAATTGAGACACAAACACACAAGTTAGCCTCAGGATCATCCATATCGCTGTCTTTCGTCTCCACATCTTGTCTTGTTGGAAGGTCTCCAGAGACAGTAACATGTATGGAGTTGTCAACTCCTATGATAACAATGCCTTCTTTTGGAAAATCTGAAGGACTGCCTAAGGCTGTTTTATAGTGACCTTTATTTTTTATAAGTAGAAGTGCACTTTTCTATAATAAAACATATAGTACAGTAAATACATAAACCAGTAACATAGTCATTTATTATCATTATCAAATATAATATACTGTCCATAATTGTATGTGCTATACTTTTATACAACTGGCAACACAGCAGGCTTCTTTACACAGCAATACTGCAAACACATGAGGAATGTGTTGCACCAGGACACCTATAATAGCTACAATGTCCCTGGGTGACTGGAGTTTTTCAGCTCCATTATAATATTATGTGACCACCATTGTATTTATAGTCTGTCATTGACAAATATGTCATTATGTAGCACATGACTGTATTTTTATTTCAAGTGGGTGTGTACACATGTGTATAAACTCACATATTTTGTAATGAGTAATGATGTATTAATACAATATGTTATTACAGAGGATCTTTGGTTAATATATTGAAAAATAGGAAAATAGGTGGATAACTTCATACGCAATTTAAAATGTGGGCCATGATCAAAAAATAAGATTAAAGAAGACATGGTTAGGAATATTCGAATTCAGGAATCTGTCAGTAGTTTTCCCTCGGGAGCTCACACTCAATCACTGGTCAATTTCAGCCCATTTTCCACATTTTCCATTTTGGATACCTCTTGAATGGGTCCCTTTATGTATAGACTTGCTGCTTCCTCCTGGTGCTAGTCACTTCCTTTGTTAGCCTCCTAGTCTTTAAAAATGAAATATCACAATAGCTGCCCAGTTGGTCTTTCTTATCCCATTCTCACATCCTCCAATCTATCCTCTACTTGACTTTAAATATATAAATATGATAACGTCAGTCTCTCACACACACACCTCCAGACTAGCTTCTTATACTCTTTAGAATAAAGTTCAAAATATATAACCTAACATAAAAGTCTCTGATTTCTGCCTTTAATTTGGGCTCTTTTATCTCCAGTGGCTTCCGGTTCTTTCAACTTTATCAATACAGAACATTTTACGATGCCTCAGATCACCCATGTTTTCTCTTGCCTCTGGTTCATTTTCATTTTCTTTTAACTCTAGCAATCTCTAGTTTTTAATCAGTGCATTTAAATCTATTAATTTTACGGTAATTATGTATATGTAGGGCTTGAGCCTGCTATTTTATTATTTATTTTCGGTTTGTTGTTTTCGTTTCTCATTCTTCTTCTTTTTATTTTTTGCCTTTCTTTGGGCTACTCAAATATGTTTATTTATTTTTGGGGGGGCTCTATCTTGACTTATTTATAGTATTTTTGAGTATATCACTTTGTATGTTTTCTTAATGATTTTTAGAGTTATTATAATATACATTATTAACTTATCACAGTCTATTGATATGTTGATGTTTTACCACCTTTAGTATAGAAAATTTACTCTTATTCAGGAATCCTTACTCTTCCAACTTTTAAAATATAATCGTGTTAAGTATTACCCCAAGATAAATTGACCATCACATCCAAATGGTATTGTAATTTTTGCTTCAACCATTAAATATGATTTGTGAGATTAAAGTTCTAAACTGTCTTAACATTTAATTTCTGTTTAGAGAAATTCCCTTGGTCATTTTTTTTAAGAGTATGATGGATAGCAAATAATTCTCTTAATTTAGCTTCTTCTGAGGATGTCTTTCTTTCTTTTTTATTCTTGAATGATAGAAATCACACTGGAAAGTTCCTTTATTTTAGCACTTGGAAAACACTATGGCACTTTCTTCTGGCCCGTGGTTTCATACAGGAAGCCTGCAGTCGTTTGAGTTGGTGTGCCCCTGTCAGTAACGCACCATTTCTCCCTGGCTGCCTTGAAAATTATTCTTCATTGTCTTTAGTTTCAGAAGTTCATGATGTACCTTGGCATATATTTTCTTTCTGAGCATGTGTATTTTTCCTATTTGGGGTTTGCCTAGCTTTCTGAATCTGTAGGTGTATGTGTTTTGCCAAATTTGGGAAGTGTGGCCATTATTTATTCTAATACTTTTTCAGTCCTATCTTCTCTCTTCTCTGATTTCCCTCCAATGATACAGATATTAGCTCTTTTGTTACTGTCCCACAGGTCTCTGGGACTCTGTTCAAATGTTTTTCTGCTTTACTTTCTCCTCTTGTTCAGATTGTGTACATTCTGTTGATCTGTCGTCAAGGTCACTGACTTTATCTTGTCTTCTCCACTCTACTAGAGAGTTCATTCAGCAAATTTTTAGTTTCTTTTATTATATTTTTTCCATCCTATAATTTCCATCTTGTTCTTTTTTTAACTTCTGTATCTTTGCTGAAATTTTCTATTTTTCATCTGTTTCAAGAGATTTTTTAATCACATGTTGAAACATTTTTTCTGATACCTGCTTTGAAACATTTTTTGGATAATTCCAATATCAGATTCATCTTAGTATTTGCCTCTGTTGATGAGCTTTTCTCATCCAAGTTGTAATTTTCCTAGTTCTTGATATAAGTGACTTTTGACTGTGTCCTTGCCATTTTGAATGTCATAGTATAAGACCTGGGATCTCATTTAAGGGTTTTTAGCAGACTTTCCTCATGTTGATGTGTAGCATGAGGGCCAGGCAGATGTGTCTTCAACTTCTCACTTGGATGCACCTACACTACATGTCAAAACTGGAGTGGCAACTCGCCCTTGCTCATATCAGACTGGTAGGGTAGAAATTCAGCTTCTTCCTCTTCTCCTCTCACAGTTTCTCATTCACACCAACATACCCTGCAGCATTGCGTCTGAGTGAGAGTGCAAGCTTAGATTTCCACTGAATCTGCTTTCTACAGGATAGAGGAAAGCAGGCAGAAGGCTGATCCATGCAACTTTGCCACTGAAGGGTGGGGAAGGTGGACCAGCTTCCCTCTGGACCCAGATAACCCTGTAGAGGGGAGTGACGGAGTAGGATATTGACTGGCTTCCTGGCTGTGCATTCCACCACCTCAGTCTGGTTCATGGATAATGGCCAGGTGTGTAGGTTCAGCTCCCTAGAGATTTCTGTTGACACTTGGGTGGGGGAAAGTAGATACGTGATCAGTCCTGTGTTCATCACCTTGTCAAGACCTGTTGTTCCAGGGTGGGGGTCCAGGCATAGTTTGCCATGGCACCACACCAATACTACTCTGGCATGGCACTTGCAGAACCATTAGCTTCCACCGGGCATGGAACAAAAGATCAGCTCCCCACTCATTCTCGTAGATACTATCATAGAAGGGGAATCAGGGCACTCCCTGCTCTCACTAGATGGAGGTTATGGAATATGCTTCATGCTGAGTATCACTGACACTATTCCAACAGGGAACATAGGATACTACCTGCTTCTGCAAGGTGAAGGATAAAACATTAGCTCCCTGTTCAGACCTTCCAATGCCACTGGGTGGGTGAATAGGAGCATCACCATCTGCTTTCACTCCCTGCCAGGCCCCTGCTGACTCTGTGTGTCTATGTGCGCAAGCGCGCGCACATGTGCACCCAGATGGGATTTGGTAGTTCTGTTGATATTTGATTGGACTAAACAGGGTATTACTAAAATGGTTTTCTGTTCTGTTAGATCATCCTTTTTTCAGTCCTTTGCTAGGCGGGAATTGTCTGTGCCTGTAGGTGGTTCTACATTAGAGGTTTCAGCTGTGCCCTGTCTGAGACATCTGGGAGGCAACGGGGGGCACAGGGAACTTACCACCATGTCCTCACTCAAACTCTGAGGTCCATAGGCAGTCCTCCCCTGCCGCCTCCTTCTTTTCCACTTTCAGTCTCCTTACGCTCATGTTATGTCCAAAGATTTTACTCATAAGAGGGAAGTCCCAGGAGAAATGGGTCTACTCTGTATTGCCCTAAACTAGAAGTCCTTGATGGAATTTTAAATATTTAACCATATATAATTATGAATAAATATTTATTGCTGCCAGTGATCACGGTTTAGCAAGCAGGTTTTGTTCTACTTTGGTGATCTGTGATTCCAATGACAGCTTAAATTTCAGAGACTTTGATGAGATTATCTTGGTCTTTTTGATTTATCTGGTGACACTTGGGCTCCCAGTGGTCTTTATGGTGTTGCCTGAGGATTAGGAAGATTTATCCTCAGGTCAGTCTGGCTGATGTCTCTTACTGAGTGAGGAGATTCTCAGGCTCCTGAGGACCAAGAAGCCACTCGTTGGGACTGGGTCCCTTTGGATGGCTCTGCCTCTCCTTACAGTGTCTCTGGGTAGGAAAGAGATTTCCTGGTCAAACACTTGTTGTGGCAGGACTCATCTGTTTGTGGGGAGGAAGAGTGTTTTTGGAGCCAGATGCTGGATGTGATGGGCTGTTCTGCTTGTGGCCCCTCTGCATGCCAGAGCTACCCTGCTGACTCCGGGCAAGAAAGGGAGTCTCAGGCCTTCAAGGACAAAGACACTTCCTTGGCCAGGCTGCTTATTGTGGCTAGATCCCTCCTGCTAATCTGCCTTCCTGTCCTGATATCTCTTAATGAGGGAGGGACAGGTCTCTGGCCCATCAGAGAAAGAGACACCACTTTATACTCACTAGGATGGCTATATTAAAAACAAATATGGACAAGAATATTGATAAATTATAGTAGAATCTTCATGTATTGCTGGTGTCAGTGTAAAACAGTGCAGCCATTTTGCAAATAGGTTGGTGATTTCTAATAATATTAAAAAAATAATTACCATAGGACCCAGCAATTCAACTACCAGGTATATGCCCAATAGAAATGATAACATGTGTCCACATCAAAACTTGTATACAAATGTTTATAGCATCATTCTTCACAAAAATCAAACACTAGGAACAAATTAAATGCCCATTGACTGTTGCATGGACAAACAGAATATATATATTGTATGTATCTATACAATAGAGCACCATTTAGCAATAAAAATGAAATGGAGTTTAAGGACACATTACAATGTGGATGAACCTTGAAAATGTTATCTTAAGTGAAAGGCACTAATATCAAAAGAATTCATATTGGTTTATTCCATTTATGTGAAATGTTTGGAATTGAAAAAACTATAGAGAATTGAAAAAACTATAGTTGCCTGGAGGCTGAGGTTGTCGTCAGGAAAATTGAGAGTAAAAATTCATTTATTGGCTCAGTTTTTTTCTTAGAATGACAAAAATCATTCTAAAATTAGAATATGGTAATGGTTATGCAATGCTGTAAATGCGCTAAAAAATTGGACTGTACATATTAAATTGGCAAGCTATATGATTTGCAAATTATACTTAATAACTGTTAAAAATAGTGATATCCAGTTGGTTGCTGGTTTTGTTCAGCTTTTCTATATTCTTGCTATTTTTCAGTCTATTAAATTTTTGATTGCTGAAAGAGGAGGGTTTAAGGTTTCTCTGTTTTCCCTTTCAGTTCTGTTTTTGTTTCATGTATTTGAATTTCTGTCATTAGGTACATACACTTTTAGGTTTGTAATGTCTTCATTATGCTTTGATCTTTTCATCATTATATATTGTTCTTACTGTTTCCAAGTAATCTTCTTTACTCAGAAGTATACTTTATCTGATATGATATAGCCACTCCAGATTTCTTTAGATTAGCTTGTCCATGGGATATCCTTTCGCATATTTTAAATTTTAACTTAACTAGGTCACTATCTTTGAAATTTCTTGAAATATCATATAGATGAGTCATGGTTTTTATTATTCACATTAACAATCTTTACCTTCAATTGGTTTGTATGCCTACTTATAGGCAATGTACATATTGACGTGTTAGAATATAAGCTTGCCATTTTATTATTTGTTTTTCTTTTCTTTCATCTGTTATTTTTTATATCTCTGCTTCCTATTTCCTGCTATTCTCTGCATTAGTTTACATTTTTTCAGTTTGCTATGTTTGTTTATCTGATTTTTTTTTAGTATATCTTCATATATGTATTCTCAGTTGCTCTAGGGATTATAGTATACATACAAAATTTATCACAGTCTATTTGTATCAATGTTTTACTACTTTAAGTGGAGTGTAGAAACTTTACCATCATTTAGTTCCTTTTATCCACCTACTGTTATGATACAGTTATCTTAGACATTACCTCTATTACATTTAGATAGTATTTTTAGATGCTTATTGGTGTCAACTGGTACTAAATTCTTTGCCTAATAATTCTCATATCAATTCTATGAAATAATTATTAACGCTGTTGGGCCATTTTGTACATGGTAGTTAACATCATTTTCAAAATATTTATAGATATGGAAACTCAAGTTTAGAGACTCTAAATATTTTACCTAAAGTAGCACAGATGAGTGCAGTCTCAAGATATCATTCATCTCCAATGTGGGTTTAAAGTATAGACTATTAACTGTGTCCTATTGCCTCTTTCCATCTGGAAGCACTGGAGGGTGCTACCCAAACTGGGAATCTGGGTAAAGAGGGAGAAGGCAGGAGATTTGGGTTCCAGCTTGATTCTGCCACAAATAGCTCCAAATTTGGACACATCTGTGCACCAATCTGGAGCTTATTTCTTACCTGCAGAAGATGATGTACATAATCTCTAATACACTTTGCAGCTTGAGCCCTGTTCGCCACATATTGGCCAGCACATTTGATTGTGATTATTTTGATTCTGACATAAGATAGAGACCTTGGTAAGTCTCAGTGACAAAATCTAGGCAGGTTCTGATCTGAGTGTCACTAATGGGTTCTGTGAAACATTAAGCTCCCAATATATTGTAGACAAGAGTGGGGGTCTTGTAGTCAGAGTGGTTGGAAGACAATATCCCTCATAACCCTTTGAGATTCGAAATGTGCCCTAACTCTAGAATCCTGCACATAATAATCCACTCCAGTTTACATTAGTCCAGCATTTTCAAAACTGGACTCCATTTTTGTACTGTATATCCCCTTTGAACACACTTTGGAAAAATTTGGATTAGATTTTTCTATTTGAATGCAGTGGCTTAGACCTTGATTTCTCAAACGGCATAGCTCGTAAGATTCTATGAAGGTAGACATGGAAAAAAAATTATTAGATGGCTGTTTTACTTCTGGCTTATTCACCTAACAAGAGTAGAGATGCCATTGTCTGTGCAATGGTGGTCACCAGTCAGGGGATCTTTCTTATCCCTTTGTCAGAATGGGTTTCCTTTCATTTTAATGAAAATCTTCTCCATATACCTACTGTGTGCAGGGCTGTATGCTATTAAAAGAGTGAGACAGTGAGCACTAAACACACAAACTAATTAAATTAAATTATAGCCAAATTTCCATCCTTAGCACCAGAATCTTTTGTCAGCTGTGTTCCGGGTGCTAACTGGGAGCTTTCACACTTGCAAATGGATGACGTACTCATTCGAACTGTTGACTGTTGTCTTCAGCTCTGAGTCATTGGCACAGTTTGGAAAGACACTAACATCTAGGATGATGTTTACCTCCTCAAGTTCTTGTTCGTTTTTTAAAAATAATGTGTCATTTCTACTGGTCTCAGCTTCATACTTTAAAATTCTTGGAAATGTTTTAAGGATATCTTAAAATAAAAAGTACAGAAACCTTTTAAGAATTTCTTCAATTTCCTGTCAACAGGCTTATGTACAGGACATGAGCAAGACTCATCGTTCTGTCAGTGGCTTTGGCAACATGCCTCTGTGTGCCTTTGAGCAAGGCACTATCTGAGGAAGTACTCGAAGTTTCCTGACACAAGGTAATGACCTGTGTGCTTAGCTGGAAAGTCCACGTGTCTAACACGTGCTTGTTACATGCATATTCCACCCTTGCATCTGTGCACGCTCTGCCACCAGCCTAAGATGCCTTCCTTTCTATTTACAAATATTTAAATCATGTTCATTGTTCCAAATCTTGCTCAGATATTTCCTCCTCTCTAAAGCATCCCCAGATCCCTCCAGATGGTGTGACATCTTTCTCATCTCTCTCGGACCACAGCATCTAAATCTCATTTATGTCTGAACCTCTTTCTTTCTACATGTGGGCTGCTTCTTTGTGAGCACATCTTCACTGCCCTCCTGGACTTTGAAGCCACTGTTCATCCACCCCACAGTGAAGGTAGACAGGAAGCCGCTCTTTGTGGCCCACCATGCAATGAGAAGTGATAGAGGTGTGTACACCTGTTCTGGTGGCACCTTGGACTAAGGTGACTGCTCTCCTTTGGAGCATGTCTAGAGGAGGAGACCTGTGACCTGAATTTATGGCTGGAGTGTACTAGATTCGTGGTGATGGGAAAGGCATCCTGCAGAGACAAATCACGGTGTATTAAGAAACTCTGAGAAATTAGCAGGTGTGGAATAAAGTGGCAAAGGGCAGACGGTGATGCATGAAGGTGGAGAATTTGGCAGAAACCAAACCATGAAGAACCTCCCTGGGTCATGTCCAGGTCGATGAAAACTTTATTAAGCAGTCAATATGGGCCATACACTGTTCCAGAATTTGGAGATATATCAGGAAAAAAGTATAGTCCCTACTCTTGTAGGGTTTACATTCTTGTTGGTGAGGGAGGCTATTGAAAGTGAACATGCAAAGGCATATTAGATAGGTCAAGTGCAATGAGTGTCATGAAGCAAGCAAAACAGGGTAAGGTGATTGGAAGCGCAGGGAGCTGAGATGCTGCTTTGCTTTAAATAGTCAGGAAATGCCCCTCAGAATTGATCTGAATGCCAAACCAATACGAAGGCAATGAGGAGTGGGGAGAGCATTCAAGACAGAAGGAACAGCTAGGGCAAAGGTCAGAGAGCAGTGAGCCCAGCTCGGGGAGCCAAAGACCCCCAGGTGGCTGTAGCCAGGTAGGGAAAGGAGTGAGCAGATCAGGAGCCACTGGGAGCTCTGAGCAGGGAAGGCATTTTGCACCCAAATGCCACTCGCTGTTGGGGGAGAACAGGCTGCAGAGTGGGGAGGCATGGAGGTCCCAGAGCAGATTAGGAGGAGCTATGGTAGTGGCTCAGAATAAGGAGACAACAATACAGATACGGAGAATGAATTCGGCAACTTCTTGCCACCTTCACCCAGATGTCCTAGTCTCAGGCTCCATTGTCTCCCACCAGGGCGGCTGAGTTTGTCTCTTACTGGTCTCATTCCTCCGCTGTCTCTTACCCACACAGGACCTACAGGAATATTTCCTTTTAACCTTTTTGTTAGCATGTTCTATGTGTACAGGAAAGCGCACCTGCAATAAGCTTATGGCTTGGGGAATTTTCACGGCTTGAACATTCCGTGTAACCAGCCTCCAGAGGAAGGATCAGACCCTGTCCAGCCATCCTCAGGCTTCATCTTGCTCCCTGCCAGAGGCCATCTCCTCTCAATACCTCAATACCAACCGCTATCCTGACTTCTGACAGCACAGAAGTGTTCTGCCCACTTTTCTGCTTTGTGTGAGTGGAATACGGTGTGTGCTCTTTTGTGCCTGGCCCCCCTTCTACCTTGTATTTGTGAGATTCATGCATATTGTCCTATGCAAAAGTCCTTTCGAAAGCGTAAATCCTACCTTATCACTCCCCTGCTCCAAACCCTGCTGTGGCTTTCTATGACATTCAGGTGAAAAGCCTCACCTCGGCACACAAGCTCCTACCTCTTCTGGTTGTCATTCTGCTCCTGTCTCTCTCTGCTGCTGCTTCTACCACCTTCTCCCCATTGCTGTGCCCAGAACGCACTGAGATAGCCCTACATCAGGAATCATTGTCTGAAGTTGGCATTACAATGCCCAGTTCATAAGTGTCACTTGTCTTAGGTCACAGAACCAGTAAATGAAGAGCCAGTACTCAACCTGCAATCTCTCCTCAGTGTCTGGCATGCTTTCCCACCACGTACGGTTTGGGATTCAACACTCTGCAAAGCATGCTCCCCACCCTGTATCTCCCTCCATGCCTCCATGGGAGCTAGTGGCACAATCACCCTTTTACCTACACTTACCCTTTCTCTCACCTCATATTACTTCTACAGCTATGCTTCTTCATGTTACTACCTCCACCTGGGATGCCCACCCACCCCGACACCAACTTCTCTACCTTTTCACTGGCTGCTGCAGCTTGGTCTTTAAAAATCCTGTCCACTGGCTAAGGCTCTGTCGAATGAAAGTAGTTTCTTTCGTATACAGAATCAGGGAATTCAGATTTTAGCCCATCTGAGGTACTTTTTATCTTTTATTTGAAATGCAAACTACTATTCAGCTAGTAGTAAGTAGCACTTGTAGATGAGAGTTTGAATTTGAGAGCCAGACCACCTGTGTTTCAAGACCAGCATTCCCTTATATGCTCACAGTATTTTGCGAGGATTAAATGAGTAAATACACACAAGCATTTAGAAGAACAACTCCATCCCTGAGCTGTGATCAGTGCATGCCACCTGTCATTGCTATGCTCTGCCACCTCCTCCAGAAAGTCTTGGGGCTCTGTCCTCGGGGCGGACCTTTTCTCAGGTGCTCTGAAAGCACTTTCCTGGAAGCTCACCTGGTGGGCTCACTGGGCTTTTCCTTCTGTTTCAGTTTGTTTTAGACATGTTCATCTCCCTGACTAGGCATTTTATTTCTGAAAATCAGGAAGGATGTTTATGGTTTTTATACCCTCCGTGCCTAACAGAGATGAGGTAGTATTTAGTTTGTTAAATTTTCTAGTATGAAAAAAGAGTAAGAAAGAAAGTCCAAAGATACCCACGAGATGGAGCTATGAGTCCACAATCACAAGACAGGGCTTCTCTGGAACGGAAGTGGAGCCCACAGCAAGCACCCTGGGAGACCTCACCCCTGAGACGGGCTGTTGGGGGGCAGACTCAGACCCTGTGAAAACCCGTGTCAAGCCTGCGTGTTTCTTTGGGGCTGGGGCAAGTGATCCTTGGAATTTACACAGCTCATATACAAACCATTTCTCATAGAACATGCTTTCTCTTCAGATGTTAGAAAACATTTATAAAGGGCTGGGGGAAGGTAAGAAACATTTTTTATTAAATGCTGACTGTATGACATTCTGTGCATTTATGTCATTTCATTGATGGTTTAGTGAATGAATAAGTCCTTATAATCAATCACTTTGCGAAACATGAACTATTATCCCTGTTTTATAATGAGCAAATTGAGGATCAAAGAAGAGGAGTTCCTGGCCAAAGCCCACCTAAAACTCTCTCTTAACTTACCAAGTCTAGATTCCAATCTTGCTTCCTCCACATTTTGAGCCTGTGCTCATTTTAACTTCTACGTGGTGTCACCTGCATTTCAGTACCCTGCCGTTCTAAGAAATCATGGTGTGACCTTGAATGGGTTACCTATCCATACATAATTAGAGATGTCCCCTCAGGATAAAGGGTCCCTGTTCCTATTGCGAGTGAATGATGAAAGAACACACCATGGATTGGACACTTGAATTTATCTAAAACTTCTGCAAGCCGTCATCACCTATGGTTTTTATTACATAGATGGCTGTGTTGAAATGACTAGGTTATGCTCTAAATATCCTACTGTGATATATGTAGCACTGGGTCTTCCTCTTTAATGAATTTTCCAGTTTTGCTGAAGGCTGGTGTACTGCAGACAGCAACGGGCTAGGGCGCAGGAGATTGTGTTGTGATCTCCCTTTCTCCCCAATTTGCTGGATGACCCCAGGCAAATCACTTACCCTCTCAGAATCTCAATCTGTTGATCTCAGGATGAGTTAGGCTAGTGTGAAGGCCTCTTTTTCCTGCACATCACCATGCTTGATTTTTCTTGAACACGAAATTGACCAACTTCTTTGGGGATCACATGACAGAGATCAGTCCAAGAGTTTCATGCTGCACTTATTCTAGGTCAACTGTCTTGTCACATGGCTTTCACTCATCAAAAAGCATTGCTCTCTGCCTCCTGGCACTGAGATAGGCAGTGGAGCTGGAGAGGAGCATGGGGTCCTTGTTCCCTGCTGCTTAGTGAGGTGGGTGCACCTGCATTCAGCCTTCTGTCTGGGGATGAGCATCTCGACACTTCGTAATGGTTCTTGACCCAAGCTGGTGAACAGAGGCAGAACAGGGACTTGTTCTCAGCCTCACAGTCAAGGAACCACACACCCATTCAGGCGACCCTCTCCCGCCAGCACTGAGAAGTGCACCCCTGGCTCTTGTCATTTCTCCCCTGTATTAGTTTTTATTTGCTGCTGTAACAAATCACCAACACATACTAGTTTAAAATGACACCAACATATTACCTCCCAGTTCTTTAGGTCTCTCCCATCTTACATGAGTCTCACTGGGCTAAAATCACGGTGTCAGCACGACTAGATTCCTTTCTGGAGGCTTTAGGGGAAATGATACTGCTTTACTTTCCCATCTTCTAGAAGTCACCTGCATTCTTTGGTTCATGATCCTTTTGATTTTCTTCAAAGCCAGCAATATTGCATCTCTCTGACTATTTTTCTTGGTTACATCTCTCTCTGACCATATTACAGCCAGGAAAGGGTCTCAGCTTTGTAGGATTCATGTATTAATAATTAGAGTAGGTCCACCTGGATAATCTAAGCTATTCCTGCCATTTCAAGTTCCTTACCTGTCACATCTTCAATGATACTTCTGCCATGTAAAGTAGCATTTTCACAGGTTCCAGGGATTAGGACATGAGCATCTGCAGGGATGATAATCTTACCTACCCCATCATCCCAGGGTGAGAATTGTGCATTCATTGAGAAATCCATGTTTAATTATTCATATTTATTTTTTTATTTGGAATCAAAGAGACACACATCTTTCTAAACTATGTAGAAATATGTGCTTCAAAAAATTAAGAATTAGAGCAATACTCATTTTTCCCTAAATTTAGATATACATATATATATATTTTATGAGAAAAGGTATTGTCAACTTGGTCTGCATTGCTTAAGAATAGAGTTCTTAATCTATTAATATCCTCTTTTCCCATAAAAAGGAGGAAAAAATCATATGGCAGGAACCAGGGCCTTTGGGCATATTTGAATTAAACTTCTCAGAAAGGTTAGATATTTTCTCAGGTGGCTTCTGATTTTTAAACAGTATATTTCTCTGCTCCTAGGTCCTCAGGCAAACTATAACTAAGTAATGATAATGAAGGTCTTAATTATGATAAATATGAGATTCTAACTGGTTAGATTTGGACAGGCTCTGGGGTACACAGACTGTCACACATTCGTCTATGAGGAGATTTCAGTAGGAAGTTTCAATCCTCCATTAAAGAGAGAGTGAGAGCCCCTGCATGAGAGAACACAAAGCTTATGTATTATTTCTGCATTGCTTCAACAAAGAATTGCTGAATATCTGCATGAGAAAGACAACAAATTAGAAACTAAGAATAAACACATGGTTGCATATCCTTAGAAGAAGAATATACATGGTTTATATTCTTAAAAATGCATAGACTAGCATGGAAGAAAGATAATTGAAAAAGTAATAATTCATTTCAAAGAGAAGTTCAATTAAGTTGTTGATGAGGGGAGTGTAGGGAGCCATGGAGAGACTCGATTACCAGAAAGTTCTGGGTACGTAGCATAGTTCAGCAGAAAAGGTGCTGAAGAATATAGTGGGGTGAGTTCTGCTTCATATTCTGCCGCTAATCTGCTGAGTAGGTTAATCATACTCAATAACTTTAGTTTGAACTGATTTTAATTTGGTCCTTTACAACTTCTGGGGAACCTCCTCTGTTCATGACAGGGTTAGACAAGGTGACTTTGAAGTTTCTACCTCTAACATGGTGTTCTAAGAATCTGAGATGGGGCAAGAGTGAGCATAGCTCTCTGTTTTGGCACAGAAAGCCTCTCAGCTAGTGATGACAAGTCCTGGCTCAGCGTCTACCTGTTGGAAATGATGAAGTCAGTTCCTATGAAAAACATGTGATTCTTTTTCTATTCTGTACCTCATGGAATCATGCCATAATTCATTCTGACTTTCATGGCTAAGGAAAAAGAGAGAAAAAGAGAGAAAAAAAGGAAGGAAAGAAGGAAGGGAGGGAGAAAGGAAGTAAGGAAGGAAAGGAAAGCACTTGTGTTCCCCACTCCTCACTCTCCACCCTTAACTCGGAGATGGACTCTCATGCACTGGTACAAAAATAAGTTATCAGAAAAATAGATATCACAGAAAAGCAGACTTGCAAAAAATGAGGTACTCTTAAGAGAATCATCAAAGATATATTTAGTCTAGAAAAATGTGAATATTTCAATGAAAACTATAAAAAGAACATGAACCAGAATATAAGCATTCAACAACATTCAACAAAAAGGTACAGAGAACATGTGACAGGAATCATTCCAGGAGTTGGGGTTGAAGAAATGGATGAGGCACTGTCTTCCCTCAGAGACCTTACAAACTGATTAGAGAAGTAAACAAGCATATTAAAAGGCATGCATGCAAATAATGTGACATGTGCAATAAGAGAAGCGGAAACGCTCCGTTTGAGCCAAGGAAGTCAGTGATTGTTTCGCTGAAGGGATGAGGAGAGGTCTTGCTGATGTTTAAAATGAGTTTTGAAGGTCAAACAAGAAGACATCATGTGGGATCAGGGGAGAAGAACTATCCCAGCACTGAAAATGCACAGGAAGATCAGAGAAGCATGAAAAAGTCAGGTGTGTTTGGGACTGGGCATTCGTGAGCTCTACACAGCCAGACTGTGGGCTTGGGTGGGATCGCGGTACAGTGTGAAGCTCTTGGAGCACAAGTAAGCACAGAGCATCACCACAGCCCTACAGAGGCTTGAAATCTAGCTGGGGAGATAGAACTTGAGAAGCTAATCCATTTAACTACTGATACAGAAAGTAAAAATGAGAGATTTCAAAAGCAGGAGGGCTGAAGTAATTAAAGATAATTTATTCCATCCATTTAATCAAAAATGTTTTGTGTGGTGTATCAGTGTGATTGCCCTGTGCCAGGTGCTAGGATACACAAAACAGTGGAAGAGACAAGGTCTCTGCTGTGATGGAGCTTACATTCAATGGGGGAAATAAACACATTAAATAAACCGAAATAAATTTAAAAACAAAAAATGAATATAAAATAATGAATTGTATGTAGAAAATTAAAATAGGGTGATGTGATGGGAAGTGACTGGTGGAGATTTTATGTAAGAGTTCAGGGAGGACTTACAGAGAAGAAAACTTTTCCATTTAGTTCTGGTTAATAAGTAGAACCTGATTACGCAAGGCTCAGTGGGGAGAAGCATTTCTGGAGGGGAAGTTCCTATCACAAATAATACACTGACAAGTGCTGAGAGTTCCAGTGTCCCAGCTATCACAGTAAAGCGAGTGTGGCTAAGGCCTGGTGGAGGGCTCCCACATAAGAGGGAGCTTGGTCAGTTTGTGCAGTGTGGCTCTAATTACAATAGGAAGGTCCTGAAGGGCTTTAAGCAGGGGATCATATTAAAACATGTGTTTGTTTAACATCACTCTGGCTGCTGCATGGAGATTGGATTGCCAGCAAGCACAGTGGGAACAAGGACATCAGGGAGCAGGCTGTCATTGTAGACAAGAAAAGAGAATGATGGCTTGGACTAGACTGTACAAGTGACAACAAGGAGAAATCGATAAATATAGGATGAGCTTTGGACAAGAAATGAAGTGTGATGACTTGTGAATAGAAATGCTGTGAAGAAGATGAACAAAATTGAAGAATCAAGGATGACCCTTAGAGCAATTATCCAGAGAGGTGAGATGGATGATATAATTTGTCTCAATGGAGAAGACTGCAGACAAAGAATGTCTCTCGGAAGAAAACAAGAGTTTTGTTTTATCCACATTTTTTGAGTGACATATTGAATATATTCATGAGGATTTTCATGTAAAAATAATTGCAGATAGAGTTTAGAAATGTAGGTCTAAAACTGTGAGTGTGCGTCAGTTAGGAATTGTCATTGGCTGACAGAGAGATGAGAATTACGATCATTTAAACTAAAGGGAAATTTACTATTGTCTCACATTAAAAAACACATCAGGATAGGAAGTCTTGAGCTGGTTTAGTGGTTTGATATTATGCAGGACCTAGGCTCCTTCTACCTCTATTCTCTACAAATCATAGTAAGTGGTCGAGCCCCTGAAGACCATGGTCAAAGCTGGTATCTGGAGCTCCAGCCCTTTTACCTTTGTTTCAGATAGGAATAATGCCAAGGAAGAAGGGCACAAAGGGATAAAAGGGGCTTTCCTGGAAACTCAACCCAATCACTTCTACTTCTTTTTCTTTTCTTTTCTTTCCTATAGCCCATGCCTATCTATAAGAGAAGCTCAGAAACACAATTTAAAATTTGGGTATATTGCCATTCTGAATAAAACCAGAATTTCATTGTAAATAACAGGGGAGATTGGCTTAGTAAGTAGATCATTGGCAGTTCCCACCACACAGTCTTTGGCAAATAGAAAATCCCCAACGCCAAGGGAGTGAATGAAGCAATGTCAAGAGACTTAGTAGGGAAAGAGAGCTGGGGGATCTAGACTAAACCTTGTGCCCACTGCCTTGTTGAGGCTGAGAGGAGGAGGCACTGGCAATGGAGACTGAGAAACATCAGCCAATGAAGCAAAGAAAGAAAGCAAGAGAGTTTGTCATGGAAGGCAAGAAAAATGTTTCCAGTAGGAAGAGGTCAGCCATTTCAAATGCTGCTAAATGGTCAACTAATGTAACAATTACAGGAATGGTCATCATCAGTCATTGTTGAATAGACAGTAGTTCTCCTAGCGTAGATGCAGAAAAGCAGAACTGTAGGATAGTAAACATAATAGAAATTAGATTGTTCAGAGAAAAGGGTTTGTACATGAAAGGAAGGGAATTTAAAGGTTGAAAATGTTCAGATGGGAAGAGATCATGAGTGTTCTTGGACAGGATATTGAGACCAAAGTTTTCCCTGAAGTTTTTGTCCCATATGGAGAATGATGCCATTGTGCTGGGGCTCCTGTTTAAGTTTTTGGGCTGTGGTGAGGTCAGTGAGGGTGGAAAGGGCATTGTTTTACCTTGATGTGACTGCATGAATGGTGTCGTCATGGGAATGGGTGACTGTTTAGATGTGGCTGCCACCAAAGGAAGGAATCAAAGCTTAAGATAAAGTCTCAAATCTAGATGACGGGGAAGGGATCTTTCATTAGTATAAACAGGACATTCAGTTAGGAAACAAGCTTAGTGGAGAAAACAAATAAAGCCAAGTTCAGAAATATTAAATTTGAGATATCAAATAAAAGACATAAGATATTAAATAATTTGCAAGCTATGTCAATGAAGTATGAAATTAAGATGATAAGGTGGGATTAGGGCTAAAGGAGAGTAAAAGGTCAAGAGTCCTTTTGAGAGTCATTTCTATAGAAGTATCATCTCAGCCATTCATAGCTAGTCATTCATTAAATATGTGTTATGAAATATCTATCATTTCTAAGACATCATGAAAAGAGATTGGGATATAAATTGAATATTATGTGATCTCTGGCCTCAAGGAACTTACCATCCGGACTTGGAGAAATAAACATATAATCTATAAGCAGTATAATGACACCATGAGAGAGAAACACAAGGATCTGGAAGAATTCTACCTCAGCTTTACTAGAGACATTTTACACTAGAGAAACTTATACAGATAAAAGCATGTGACAGAATAGAAAATAGAAACTATTAGTACTTTTTGAGGCCCTGTTTTATTAACTGTTTATGGGTTTAAATATAATAAAAAGAAAGGAGGCATTTTCTAAGCATCTACTATTCCTCTATCAATTTAATAGACATAATTTCATGTAGCTTTTCCAACAGTGGTATCATCTCCATTTTCCCATCTACAGAAATTGTGTCTCCAGGTAGAGAAACCTCATTCTCAAGGTCACGCAGCAAATAAGTGGCAGATCTGAGATTTGAATCCATGTGTATCTTACCTCAAAACTGACATTCTTTCATTTGTCTCATTTTAATTGTATAACAAACTTTATCAATCTCTGCATTATTGACATTTGACATTGAGTAATTACTTGTCGTGCATTATCAGAGTTTTGCAGCATCTTTGTCCTCTGCCCTCTTGCTACTAGAGGCCAGTACTACCCTCCAGCTGAAACATCTCCAGACATTAGCACATGTTCTATGAGGGGCACAATTGCTTCTGGATGAGAGCTGAGAACCATTGTTCTAGAGTGAATTTCAGTCTCTTCCTCTCCTTCTCTCTGTCTCTCTGTCTCTCTGTCTCTCTCTCTCCACACACACACACACACACACACACACACACACACACACACACATATACACACACACAGTTCACAATAGAAGAAAATATTTCAATGTTATAGTTTCCCAGGCATTCCTTACCTTTTCCCCTAAATCTTCTCCTCTTGTATAATAGAATATGTACAACAACACTAATATCTATCCATTACCCAAAACAGAAATTTGAGAATCATCCTGGACTCCTCCTTCTACTTTTCTCTCTACAACGAATTAGACTTTTGCTTATGAAACATCTCTTGGGTTGATACTCTGCTCTCAAGTCCTTTAATCACTACCCTAATACACACTATCTTCTGGCAGGGCAAAGAGAGAATATGCAACATGCACCTAGCCCACCCCTTACCCTACATATATGGTTTGGGTATAAGTGGTGTAGTTGAGAGATGATCCATGAAACACTTTTATAAGGGTGGATGAAGGGCACAGGCATGGTAAGGCAGCCAACAAGCAGGGATGAGTTACTACTATGGGGACCAAGGACCAATCCCACAGGAGAGCTCTGAAAACTGGTTAGGGCACATGCTGCAACTCACATCAGTGACTGAAAGATGGTCATTTGTCCTCTGTGACTCATTTCATGTAGGCACCCCAGGGAGTCCTCTGACCCGCCCCCACCTAAGCTCATCCTTGTCTCTTTCAATAATATTAAAGCTCTTTGAGGGCAGAGACATGACCTTCTTCATTTTTCATCCTCAATGTTTATTCTAGAACTTTGTAAATGGGAATTATTTATCAAATGTTAACTGAGTTTCCTATGTCTAGTAACATAGGAGAAAACAGGAAGAGCTAGGTACTTTTGATTGCTTGTTTAAAGGAAAACTTGGTGATATATTTTATATTCTTGGTGAGAAGACTAGAGGGAAATCTTATGTTCTGGCGTGGCAACTTGTTCTAGACAAATGAATCAGTTAGGATTGACTTCAGTCAGTGTATGTCACTTTCACTCTGAATAAAATGTGCCAAGATGCCTTTTTGACATTCTGTTTCCCAAAACCAGCCAGGAGTTAATGTGTGTTAGGAACCATCACCAATCAAGTTCTGAGATTTAGAAAGGAAATAAGGTCTAGAACTGCACTGTCCAATGTGGTAGCCACCAGCTGCATGTGGCTACTTAAGTTTCAATTTAAATTAATTTTTTATTTTTTTTATTTCCCCATATTATGGGGGTGCAAATGTTTAGGTTACATATGTTGCCCTTCCTCCTCCTCCCCTCCCTCAGAGCTTCAAGTGTGTCCATCCCCCAGATGGTGCACATCGTGCTCTGTATGTGTGTGTATACCCATCCCCTCCTCCCTCCTCCCATCTGCCCTAAGCCTGATAAATATTGTTCCTATATGTGCACTTAGGTGTTGATCAGTGAAACCAGTTTGCTGGTGAGTACACGTGGTGTTTATTTTTCCATTCTTGGGATACTTCACTTAGTAGGATGGGTTCCAGCTCTACCCAGGAAAATATAAAGAGGTGCTATATCACCATTGTTTCTTATAGCTGAATAGTACTCCATGGTATACTACTTAAGTTTCAATTTAAATAAATTACTTAAGATAAACATTTCAGTTCATATGTCTGATCAGTTACATCATAAGGGCTGAATTGCCATGAAGAGCTAGTAGTTACTGTGTAGGACAGTGCAGCTATAGAACATTTCCATCACTGCAGAAAGTTCTGCTGGGCAGAGCTGATCCAGAGGACTGGACACGGGGTGTATGTGTGTGTGGATGTGTGTGGGTGGGTGGGTGCGCATGCGCACATGTGTATTTAGCTGTAATTATTGTCTCTCTCTCCTAGTTTGTTGTACACCCAATGAAGTCATGACCTGGATCTGATTTTTATTAATATTTCATGTTGCTTGGCTTGGAGTATAAATTTGATAAGTATTTGCTGAATAATTTAATGGTATATTGAGCATTTATGGTCATAAAATACTGTTAGACATTTTATTAAAGCCAGTTTTTAAAATTTTCACTATAATATTTTGAGTCGTAATAGCAAGTTTATTTCAGAGGTGAGGAAAGTGGAATTCAAAGAAGTTCAATGAATTGCCCTTCCTAACCAATAGAGGACATAGATCAAGATTAATAGAACATTGACTGATAAGTGAGGCATATATAATCCAAACTAGAAGCCATTGACAGAATTAAAGCTAAAGAGATAATATAGAAGATAAAAAAGGCACCAAAGTTGCCTTCAGGAAGCTTGCAGTATACTGAAGATGAAAAGAAAAGCAATCCATGCAATATCTAGTGAAGATGCAAAGCAATGTGATGGGCACGATGGCAGAGGAGTGTAGATGGAACTCTGTGAACAGGTGCCACTTCTGCCTGAGAAGTGTAGGACAGACAGCTGCCTTCTTCAAGGAAATCCCTGTGTGGTTGTAAAGATAAGCAAGTGATTGGCAGATAGGTAATCATGGTGCAGGCATCCCAGTCAAGGAATCAGCACACACCAGTACAGAACAGTGCCAGGGGCTTTCTGCATTGTAGGAACGATCTGCAGTTGCATGTTACTTGTATGTAGGCAAGAGGATGGAGGTAATGCTGAGAAGTAAGGCTATGGGGGCATCCTGATACTGGTCATCTTGTTAACAGTGGAAGGTGCTCAGCTGTTTTTAAGTATCGAGCTTTGAGTATGGAATGAAGGAGTGGAATAGGTGAAGAGGAGGGAACAGTCTAGAATTAATATCAGCTATGAATGAACCAATGTAGAGTAAAGGAAAGGGGGTGGAGATTCTGGGGGATATATGATAGATTAAGTCTTGAACACACCGAGAAAGACATGACCCTAGTCTATCCACATGGAGATGTCCCAATGTTGAATTGTATCCAAGCTTTAATGGATTAAAACTGGCAATGTCAACAAACTCAAAACCTGACTGACCCAGAGTTCAGTATTTGGGAAATTGTTGTTCTGTTTCACATTCCTTTGCTTACCCTGGATGAGTCAAACTATTCAGTTGCTGAACTCTGAAGAGATAAATTCACTATTCTTAAAATGGTGCATGAGTCCCTGAAAATATACCCCCAAGTTCACCACACAGGTACTGTGTTTTTAATTCGAAACCACACTCCGAGAGAGGATGTCCTTCAATTTAATTTGATTCAATCAATATTTACCAAAGGTTAGTCAGGTTAATGCAGTTAATATAGTAGGTTCCACAGAGAAGCATACTGAAGATGAAAGGCTGGGTTTTCTGGCTTTCAATAGTTCATAATCTAATTGGAGCCAAAAATAGAGACAGTGCAAAGAATATATCTTTTAGTGGAATGTATTGTCTGTACATGAAACATTTGTAAAAGCTCCATGTTTTTAGTTTATAGATTTAAAAGGTTCTAGCAAATTTCTATAAGGTAGATAAGACTTTACTACAGATTTTCATTATAAAATGAAACACAAGTACCACTGAGAGAGGGATTCTTGCTAGACTGAGTCAAACGCTTTCAGGAAGATGGGAATTAAAGGGGCTGCAGGTGCTTTGCCCCTGTGGGGACTGTCACCATCTCTAGCAGCTCATCCCCATGTCTCTTCTGGGAATCTTGCAGACACTGATAGATCCCATCACATCTGGTGCTCCAAGGTTGGCTGCATGCAAAAGTGTGAGATGTAGTCACTATGAGCAGAACTCATAGTGGGCCTGAACAGAACTCTGAAGAATGAGTGGATTTTTGTTTATTTTGTTTGGTTTGGTTTTTGGAAATGGAGCCAAACTAAGTATCCCTTGTTTTAAATATCCAGGGCTTTCAAGTCAAAGCCAATCGATTTCCATGTCCAAGGTCCTGTCAGGATTTGTGTCTTGGTTCATGTTTTCCTGGCCAAGGACAGAACTCTGAAGATCTTTCAGAGGTATGTGCATTCTCATCTAACCAAAGGTCAAGGTGTGAGTACTGTACCCAATGAGACAGGGAGTGTCCATATCAGGAGTTATCAGTGTTTTGAATTAGGAACAAAGCTGAGAGGAGCATCAGCCAAGGAAGTTTCTATGTCTCAAAAAGTCAGATTTTTCCCTTCCTGCATTGATGAGGAATGTCTTCCAAAACAAGTGTATGTTGGGGCAAAATTATTATTTTGCCCTAAATCATTCCCTGATAGAACACAGTAGTGAGGTGGGAGGGATTCTGTCCACCCACATAGAGGAAGAAGGTAGAACTATCAGGGAAGCACACCTTCTCAGCAGAGGTTAGAACGCCCCTCATCTAAGGTCCAAACTACATGTTCCTGGTGAAGATCCATCACAGTCAGAGACCAGAAATCGGGGTAGCGCTACGGATTGTCCAGAATTACTTTTATTTTTTGAGGGAATGCTAAGTAGAGATGTTGTCTTTGAAATGAAAAAGCTCTCATTGATGCCTTGAGCATGTAAGGAGGAGACATAAAGAGTTGAACATGTGTTTTCTGATCATCAGTGGAATTGAGACTTGGATCTCTTAAAATAAAGAAAGAAGGAAAGGAAATACAACTTTATTTTGCACCAGAAGCTGGTAAAGATGACCAAACTGGTAACAACCTAATTTTGCTTGATTTAAGCCACGTTAAAGACAAAACAGCCATTGGGTCTAAGAATAAAGCAAAGATATCCTTCTACTGGGGCCAGCATAACTTGATGGCTGCAGGTAATCAGAGGGGCTCCCCACCAATATTGAGGGCCACTGGCAGGGGTGGTGCCAGAGCTGTGCTTCTCCCCTCACTTTCAGATTCTATATTCGTTCTTAGGTTTTGTTCCTGTTAAAGTGATTGATTTAATATATCCTGGGCTCTATCTAGCATTATCTGCAAAGCAAAGAATAGCTATAGGAATTAGCTGGTGTTTAAGAACTGCACACTTAACCCCTCTTCATCACACTGACGTTGTCTTAGAGTAATCAGAATCACCTTGTACTTGAAAAACTCAGATGATCTATTCAGTTAGATCAGATGTTGGTGCCTGGAAGAATGCTAAACTGAAGACGATATGTCCACTACCACATTACGTGTGGGGAAGAAAACACTCAGGTCTCAGGGCTAGAAAGGTAGATTATTTTTTTTTCCTCCGAGTGATCAGTTGGGAATGTAATAAGAACCAGAATTCAGTATGATGCTATGTGAAATAATTAATAATTTAGAAAATGTTATTTTTTTGTTAATTGTATTAAATCCATGCATTTGAAAATATGTTTTAATGGAAAAAAGAGATTTTATTGGCAATTATTAAAATATTTGATATCTGAAAACACATCTGTGTGGGTTCACTTAGGCAAACAGATTCAATTGCAACGAGGGATCTTCATTTATTCATCCTTGAAGTCCATGCTTCTACTTCCTGATCAGTCTGATTTTAAATTATGTTAATGTATACTTTTTAATGAAGCACATATTCAATTTTTAAAGAAAAATTAAATATTTTAGAGGCAGGGAATGACATGGAAATGCACACAGATGAATTCATCAGAGAACAATTCATTTTTTACTGTTTTTAGATTTAGGGGATACAAGTGCAGTTTTGTTACATGAATTTATTGTGTGGCGGTGGAGTCTGGGCTTTTAGTGTACCTGTCATGGGAATAGTGTACATTGTACCAATAAGCAATTTTTCATCCCTTACGCCATCCAACCCTCCAACCTTTTGGAATCTCCAATGTTTATTCTTCCACTCTGTATGCACCTGTGTATCCATTGTGTAGCCCCCACTTATAAGTAAGAATATATGGTATTTAATTTTATGTCTCTGACTTACTTCACTTAGGATAATGGCCTCTAGTTCTATCCATGCTGCAAAGAACATTATTTTATACTCTTTTATGGCTGAATAGTATTCCTGCTACATGTGTATATGTATATGTATACACTATACATAGTGTGTGTATACACATAAATAAACATGCATTTTCTTTATCCATCAATCATTGGTTGACGGACACTTCCATTGATTCCATATCTTTGCTCCTGTGAATAGTGTGGTGATAAACATAAAAAGTGAAAGTATCATTTTTGGTATAATGATTTATTTTTCCTTGGGAGATATCCACTAATGGGGTTGCTGGATGGCATGGTAGATTTATTTTTAGTTCTTTGAGAAATCTCTATACTGTTTTTTATAGAGATTGTACTAATTTATTAATATGTTCCCCAAAACAGTATATAAGCAGAACAATTATTTTAGCTGCCTGCTACGTAGCCTGTTGGTGAAGGATTCCCATCCTAGGGTCATGGAGATGACCAAACACATGACTCCCACACTGGACAGAAGAGATCAATAACAGTGTATTAGTCCCATAAACTCACCCATGTGGAGGTTACAATTGAGAATGGAATGAATAAGCAGGGGTTGTGGGAGACATGTCTGCAGTAGAAAGAGGGTGGGGTGTCCCTTTCTTCCTATGGTGGGATGTGATTGTCCTTTTTGAATCATTTCACACACTGGCAGGGCACTGACACCAGATACTCAGTTATAAGTAGGAATTGTGCTTGGTCCTTTTGATACAGAGGGTTATTTGACAAAGCAACCTTATCCATGGGTACAACATGAGGAGGGAAAGAAACATGTGGTGAGGTCATTTCACCAGATGTCAAGGCAGCATATCATATCAAGCCTGGATTTTAGGTCTTATACCACAACAATAGGTATTTTCAATATCCATGCCTTCTCTACTATTGACATTTTTCTTCCATATAAATGGAAGTTACTTGTTCAAAACATTCAAAGCCTGTTTCTTTGTATCTATTTCTGACCCAAATTCCAGTTTTTACATGACACTCCACATTAGTAGTTTTCATTACATATTTTTAAAGATCAGAAACCTTATCTCCTACAAAATTAGAAAGCCTGGACCTATGATCTTGTGTCTGGTTCTATAAGTACATTCTGGTTAAACTGACATGTGGGCTGGCAACCCCACGTACCTCTTTTAGAAAGCTCTCAAATCCCACAAGACAGTGTCATTATTATCATTGTTATTTAACAATATCTATCCTGTCTAACCCTACCATGAAAGGGACATAGTACATCAATTCATGAGGTGATAAAACAGAATTTTAATGAGGTTAATTAACTTATCCAAGGCTACATAGCTGGTAAGAGTTGGCTCCAGGGCATTTCACATTAAAATTGCAATTGTTAATATAGACGGTGTTTTATTAATTGTTTTTACTCTTGTCTCCCTCACTTGCAACATGTTTCTTGGTGACAGAGACCCTATCATATTAATCTTTGTATCTATTTCAGTAGCTTCATGGTCAGAGCAAAATAAACATCTGATGGAAGGGAATTATATTTTGCTATAATAGACTGGAAAGGGGAGCTTTTTAAGGAGGAGTGAAGAAAGAATGACTCGCTGAATTAAGGAATGGTGAAGGAAAGGGGACTCGGGGGGTCTGAGTGCACCCCTTTAGGCAGGTTAAATGTCTTACCTCTCCTGCACTTCTTGTACATATGTTGGAGGTTTGGTGGTGTTCGATGATTCAGTCTCCATCCCTTCATCCCATGAGTCTTGACTGACTCAAGAAATCAGAATAAAATAGAAAGAGAGGAACATATTTATTAATGATAAAGTTATACTGGAGTTTGAAACAGACCTGTAATGACCCTTACTGAGCCTAGACTTTGTAACTCACCTGTGGGGAGATGTGGGTCTGTCCTTAGACACTCAGTCACTCCAGGACAGACTGTCACCTCTGCAAGTACTTGATGTGAGTTATCTCACAGAATCCTCATGGCAGCTCTCATGACTGTTCTTTCGATTTACATGCTGATGGTCACACAAGGATTTGGTGGCTAAACCAAGGGAGAAATGAGACATTGCCTTACTGTAACACCCTTAAAAAACAAGCCTGATGGGAACAAAATAAATATTTAGTGAACATCTTCTGAGATGGGATGAAGAATGCAGCATGTATCTGATAATGCTCCTCTCCAAACTGTGGAATCTGGGGCCAAGACCAAGCATTCTTTGCCACCTTACCTCCACCTCCCAAGGCCATAAACACATCAAAGTTTCCAAATGCTGGGTTGTTGAAGGCTCATCCACTAGAGAATATTTGTCAGATATATCTTCCCATCTGACAATTTAACTGGGAGAAATTTTGGAACTTTTGGAAAGATTATTGAAGAGGTTTTAAACGTCTCACAGAAGAGCCTATAATAGTTTTCCCGAATGGCAGGAAAATGAGCAAGCAAGGTGGTCTTTCCACATATGACAAATCTGAGCTCCTCCCCTTCCCTCAGTCCTTTGCAATTTAACATAAATGACAGACTTCAGCTTCAAAATTAGACATTAAAAATCACAGCCTGCTCTGGAGATGATGAGGTCCAAATTCTCTCACTAGCAGAAATTTCCATTCTGGGTTTTAACTGCTTGCACTGTTTCATGTTTGAAATCACAGTTTATTTCATTGTTGAAAGTTGCACTATGCCCACAGTAACAGGATGTTGTCATGAATGTGTCAAGGAAGGAAAGTGACAAATGGAGTTTCCCCTTTAGACCAGAGAGCAGAGGAAAAAAAGTATGAGCTAGAATTATGAAGTATATTTCTTCCTTTGGAACTTACCCAAGCAAAAGACAAATGAATCTCCACCCACTCCATTAAAAAAAGAGTCATTTTAAGCTCTCCTCAAATTAAGACTGTCATCCTTCCTGGAGGCTAGACCATGGTCTGATTTTTTTTTTTTTTTTAATTAGAATGAATTGGAAATTTCAGGACTTCCAGGGACAGAAACTGGTCAGTGTTTCATTCTCTGGAAAATGCAATCCCCTTGAATTGGTGGGCATCCTCCTCTCTCCTACCTGGCCAACATCCACCCCAGCTGACAGCTCTTGGCCAGAACTTGGACTGTCCAGTCAAACTAACAGCCCTGAGTTCCAAAGATGCTCTACTTCCTCAGAGATTAGTGAGTGAATAAGAGAATTTCATATCTGAAGTTCGATGTCAAACTTCTCACAGGTCTCAGCTGATGTGTGTTTCAGAAAATAGAGGGTGATTCTGATTCTTTTAATTGCTTTCTTGGGTCAGAAATCATGGCCTGTGCTGATATCCACTTAGAGCTATTTATCTCTAATTTATCCATAGGACACACATCTCAAAAAAACAACAACAGGCAGAATTTCATTAATAAAGACAAAAAAGTACATAGTTGTTAAAGGGAAGGGCTGATAGATTTATCAGGGCATTTAGAAATAATGTGCACTCTACCCTTACAAATGGGACACAAGGGGATATGCCCACTTTACATAGGCACAATGGGTCTAATCGTTAAGTCCCATCTGTTTATATGAAAAATGGAACACATCATTTTTTGGTCCAACCAGTTCCATTTGGGGATTTCTTAAGGGTGCTTATAATAAGAGGGGGTTGTTTTTAAAACAAATATTCTCATGTAATGACTTACCATATTGACTGCCACACTAGAAAAAAAAATTTTCTCTGGGGCCACAGTGTATTATTACGAAAATTGAATAAATACTTTGAAACTGAAACAATTCTTTCTAATTTAATGGAAAATTTGTTAATTTTTATTGTCTTCTGTGCGTGAGTTATACGTAACTTGAAAAGTAGTCCATAAGGGTAAAGGTAAAGAGATGTGTGAGTTACATATGCTTCACGAGGCCCCAGGCTCAAAATTAGCTTGAGTTAAATACAACTTACATGGTAGTTAATGTGTTAAACATTTTCCCCCTCTTTTTAGAGATGGATAAATTATCTACAAATTTCGGTAGACTCTCCTTTCTAAGCTGTTGATTATCCTCATCTGCTTCTCAATGGACTGGGAGCCAGTGCAAAGACCAAGGGAAACTCAACTTCCCCACCGAATGCAAAGTCTCTGCCAGTGGTTAGCACCATCTATCAGTTTCCACTTTGAAACGTGCTCAGGAACCTCTGAGGACACCTATATGTTAAAAAGCTATTTTTAAAATGTCCTCAGTTCTTGTTCCCATTTTAAGCACAAAATTGAAATTGATTTGTACAGCCAAGAGGCAGGTAGAGACAGAAAACGACAATGTAGTGGTGGTGGTAGTGTGTGGGGGGGGTGTTTATGAACAGGAAGAACATGTTGTTGGGGAATATGAAATAGTCCATCAAATGCCGCTTGTTGTCATTTTGATCATTCAGTTCTTGCTTCTCATTTTTCGAGGGCAGAAATTTATGCTCCATGAGCTGGTGGGTTTCTGAGGGTTGCTGAGGAGGAGAAATAGATGAGGCAGAGTGACCCTGACTCCGGTCATACTTTCTGGCCTCTGCAGACCACAGATGAACGAGAGAAACCTTGATTTCTTAAGGGATTTACTCATAAGATCCTCAGTCCCAGGGACTGATTTCTCTGTCCTTGGAAACCATATATTAGATAGTGAATATAGAGCTGAGGAAGAAGTCATAACTAACCCTAATGAAAGCTACCAGTCCCGTACACTTTCCATTGCTGTCGAATCAGTCGACAGTTACTGACTGAGCTCATTCCTTTCTCCAGAAAGGTGTACCTGAACTCTTGAAGTCTGAGTTAGAACCTCTCTGTTTTCATAACGACATGCACTTTCCCTACAGCAGCCATTTGCTTGCTTTGTTGTGGTGCTTTATTTTATGGAATTCTGTTTTCCTTGCTGGCTCTGGGAGGGAAGGGTCAGTGTATGTATTTATAGTCCTTACAGTCTAAATGACAAGCACCATGACTGCTCAATGCTCATTTGTTAATTGGATATTAAGCCCTCCACTTTATTGATAAGGAAACCGAGACCTAGAAAAGTGGAGTATTTTGATCAAATTCATACATCCGGTAATTGAAAGAGCCAGGATGGAAAGATTCCTGAGTCCAAAGCTTGTGCTTTTTATACTATATCACATCATTACAATCCTGCTATTAATAAATTGATTCTGGTCTTTTTCATGAATCAAACAGTTTCACAAGATGTATCTATATGAGTGAGGGAAATGAATATGTGATGATAAACATAATCATACATATAAAAGAAGCATGGATCTCAGCAACACGGATGCCTAGTTATTACCTTGCCAAGTGCAAGGATGTATTTGCTCCAATAGTGAGAGAGATTCCTTCAGAGAGTTTACGCAGACTGCACACTGGGTCTTTCTTCATAGTGGCACTAGGGAGACTAGGGAGTACTCTTAACTCTAAGTAGTGTGGCTTTTTAATTTTTTAAAATGTGAGATGGCTTGTTAAAAAAGGGAAAAAAATTAATATGCAGATGGCTTTGTTTCCCCCAAGAGGCTGTTTCAGCCATAGGGATTCATAAGTATGGGGCTCAGACTCCAAATTCCTCTCAACTTGGGTGACTTTTTGGGAAAGTCACTTAACCACTCTTGCCTAGGGGTTTGAATCTGGAAAGATGGACTTAATACAAGTGGTGGCTAACACTGCAGGCCAGCTTCTGATATTTCACACACTTATAAAATGTGTTTGAAGAAGAGTGAATTGTATGCTCACTTTTACAGTAGAAGATATCTGCATTGCTAACTCCTATATAGAACAATACATGAGAAACTGGTAATATTGATGGTCTCAAAGAAAAGAAATGTATATATTAGGTGTGAAGGAGATTCACTTTTAATTTTTACTAGTGAATTCACTTTTTTTGTATACATATCATTATCTATTGCAAATGTGTGTAATGTGCCCCATAACAACGTTTTGGTCAACAACAGACTGTATAAAAGACAGTGATCCCGTAAGATTATAATACTGTATTTTTACTTTACCTTTTCTATGTTTAGGTATATTTATGTATTTATATATTTACCATTGTGTTACAATTGCCTGTGGCATCCAGCACAGTAACATGAAGGTCTGTAGCCTGGGAGCAACAGGCTACTCCATATAGTCTGGAAGTATAGTAGGCTACACCATCTAGGCTTGTGAAGTCTGCTTTTCTATGTTTGCACAATGACAAAATTGACTAACAACAAATTTCTCAGCCTGTATCTCCATCGTTAAATTATGTATCATTGTATATATACATACAAAATTCATATAAGTTATTGTGAGGAAAAAAATGACTACAGTACATGAAAGAGGCTAGTGAAGTGTAAATATCTCAGTAACCCTCCTCAAAAGTGGTTCCTGAATTTCTCATATGTGAGGTCTATTCATGCATTTAGAAATATAAACTTAATTAAGGAACCTCGATACTGTTTTTTTTCCTAAATAATGGGGCATTTTACAGAAAACTCTGGCAATATTGATGTAATTCCTTGATTGGTAATCACACTCCAATACCTCCCCCTACTCCCTAGTTGGCTGTTGCAGGCCTCCTCTGTATCTCTTACCTATTGCCAGGATAATGCTGTAGAACAAACAGCTGCAGCATCTCAGGAACATACACCAATAGAGAATGCTTGCTCATTTGTCTGGGGTCAGCTGGGTTTGGCTAGAAGGCTCTGTTGATTTCGACTGGGCTTCCTTAGGTGTGCAGGACTAGCTGTCCACTGAGCTAGGCTGCCCTGACTGAGGGCTGAGGCAACTGGTCTGACTCAACTCTGCTCCTCACACAACTCATCTGTCATCATCCCCAGCTCAGATACTTGAAAGAATTCACCAGACTCCACACAGCACATTCGTGCTTTTATTTCAAGGCGAAGGATACAGTGCAGCAAGAGAAAGAGAATGCATAAGTGTCAGGAGTCACAGAGACATTTCAAATGCATCCACTGGTCTTGGGTGAGATCTCTATTCCACAAGCCCCCAGATTATGCTAATGCCGCTGGTCCAAAGAATTCACAGGTGCAGGGTAACTGAGGAGTTGCTGGGACAGGAATGCCAGTCCCAAAAGTACCTGAGGTACGTGATAAGAACCCAAATCAGTGCAGTGGGAGAAAATAATAAAAATCAATAGAGAGGACTCAGTCTCCTTCACAAATTTATGAAATTTCTGAACTTCTCTTCCCCAGCAAAATGTATATAGTAACACAAACATATGATTTTGCATACAATTTTTAAAAATATTTTCTGATGTCTTGATGCCAATTCATAGACTCTCTGTGAAATTCATGTATCTCAGATTAGGAACTGCTGATGGGGAGGGCAGTTTTGAACCTGGGAGATGGAGGCATCATGGACTAGGCCAGGGATTTTGGAAGTCAATTTCAGGCAGTCTTCTGTAGGTTAGAATCAAGACACAAGTGCCTTTCCTCCTTCTTCTGCAGATGCTGTAAGCCCCCCTTGAAGATCTTGGAAACATCATTTATAACATCAGATCATAGGCTTTATTTACTTTATCTTACCCGAGCATTAGAATTCCTCTTATTCATGCACACATTTGCCCCTGCTGTTCTCTCCTTCTGCATCTCTTATAGGAGAAAGAATGGGTTTTCTTTTCACTTACCTTCTGATTTGTAAGAAAGAAAAATGTATTCCTTTCTCACTTCACAGTGTGAGCTCCCCATCAATTATGATTACCAGCCCAGCCCTTGAGCATCAGAGCTGAGTTACACAGTGCCCATTGTACTGGTCTCATATTGCTCCTGCCAAGCTCGCTCGCATCTTCCTAAAGCCACTCAATTCCCTTTTGTTCATCCCACGATTTGTCCTGCAGTGTATTCCATCCTTGGTGGTCTGCAGCAATCCACAGAAATAGAACGAAACCTTTGGTGTCTGGCTAAGGCATAACGGATTCTGGAGTTCCTTCCTTATACTGGTGCCTGCTCCCAGTAAAGACAAATGGCTGGAAGACTTAAGTGTAAGGCTCAGGAAGTAGCTGGATTACTTATAAAATGGGCTTTGCTCTATAATGTCTGGGGATAGAGCCACTGGTTTTACATACCTTATAATTCTAAATTATCCTTGGTGACAATGCTCCATCCAAATGTTCTTCTTTTCAACTAGCCTGATGTAGTTATTGGCTTTTTATACATTGAGGGTTTTGATACCTCAATATTTTCATAGTAGTTGTCCCAGAGCTCCCTGTTTCTACTTATCCTCTCCTAAGCCTTTTTTTTTCCTGATGCTTGGCTTTTTGTCCCAGTCGAGACTCTGCTCCCGCTTTTACATCTAATCTTCATATGCACTATTTTTGCTTGAATATTGGTTTCCTTGTTGAAGAACTGGGCAAAATTGATTTCATCTCAGATAAACACAATATACCCAGACCATGCTGAATATTGTTAACATTCCAAAGAGTATGGACATTTGATACAAACAGACATGAGTTGAATTTCAGTGTGACCACCTGTTTACCATTTGCATTTGGACTTAACCTCTCTGAGCTTAGTTTTCTCATCTGGGCAATGTCACTTATTAACTCTGACCTGGAGCAAGTTATTTAACTTCTGTGAGTCTCAGTTTCTTCTTGTGTAAAATAGAGATTCTAACAATACCAATTGTACCCATTTTGAAGATTTGGTGAGAAGATTGAATAAATTAATACATGGAAAGCACTCAGCATACTGCTTAGGACAATAAATGCTCAACGCATGTTATCTGTCTATTATTAAGCAGACATGATGTTTTATCATTTATACTTCAAAGCCAAACAGAGATCAGGTGACTGCTGACATTCAAACAATTTGAAATGACTCAGGGATTTAAACAAGAGGGAAATAAATGTAGAATGCTCCAAGGACCCAGAGAATTTAGCACATTGAAGGTAATTGGGTCAGTGCTTAAGCTGCAAATTCAGTATGTGAGTCTCTGGGAAGAAGTGGTTCGTTTCCCAGGTCTCAATTACATTCTACATCATCTTAATATCTCACCCACAAGAAAATATTTATTCATAGGTCTACAGATCCCCAGAAATTTAACTCTGAGAATGGAGGCCAAGCTTTTCATTTTCTTCACAGAATTGATTTGCTGGATTTGATAATGGATTCAGTTTTGGGAGTGCAGGGAAGGGGGTGACTTCAAGATCATCTGTAGGATTCTGGCTTGAGTTACTTGAACATCTTGTGGTTCTGTTTAGTGGGATTAAAGCACTGGAAGAGGAGATTCAGGGGTAGAGCCAGGACCCAGGTGTAGGCAGATTCAGGGGTAGAGCCAGGACCCAGGTGTAGGCAGAGGAGCTGCCCAACGATGGCAGAGGAAAAACATTTTCCATCTCAAAAATAGAAGAGAACAAGTTAGAGTCAAGTTGGTTTGAATAGCAGGCATTCAAACCCAGCAGTTTGAATTGTTGATTTCATGGCAGGAATTGAAGGTGGTATTCACGTGAGACCTTCTGTTGATCTCATGACGATAAAGGTGAGAGGATATGCTTGTAGTGAAGAGTATGTGTATTGGTGTGGAGTGAGGTGAAGGAAGGTGATAAAATGGTTGAGAATATGAAAGGTTTTTCCTAATTAGTGAGTTTGGAGGCAAGTTCAGGGTGTGATCATGGGAGCAGCCGGCTTAAAGCAGAGTGCAGTAGTCAATGGAAGATCTGAAAGGCAGGGCTCCACCAGGGTTCAGAAACTACCTGAGATAATGGTGACATCCAAGGTCAGAAAGCCCACACTGGGTACCCCACCTTCGGTGGATTAAAGGGAGACTCCCCAACTATCCTCATTTACAAGGTGCACTAGACCAGCTTAAAGGAGCAGTATTGTCTGGTGGGTGCCTTCCAGGTATAGCTGGTCCATGCCCCACCTTCGTTCTTACTAGAAATATTTTCCACTTCTTTTTGCTGAGGCAGCTGCCTGGCCTGGCTCTGCAGTCCTGTTTGAGGTGTCACTAAGGTGTGTCCTTGCTGTCTGTCTTCTGACCCCCTTGATTCAAGTTTTTCCACTTAAACTGGTCCTTTCAAAAGAAGGTGGAGACATGACTTCAGAGTAGTTGCTTTGGTGGTTCTTGGACTCCAGAGATCAGAGAGAAGTTGGTGACCTGAGTGTTGGAATGAGCTTGTGGGAAAATCCAAGTTGGAAACAGTGACATTGGCTCTAAAGGAGAATCTTAAGTTCCACAGTGAGGGAAATGCAGTGGCCGAGGCAGCAGCATTGAAGCTGGTATTATGCTTAATCCTTTCGCTCCTCTCTCTCTGATAACCCTGCTAGGAAATAGAAAGAATGCCTAAATCAGAAGGATGTGATAACTGATAAGTTAAACAATCTCTTTGAACAATTGGTAATACCATTTGCTTTAGGTTTCTTTTTTTTTCAAATAATAAATTGTATTTAATGAAACTTATTTGTTTCTGTTTTTAAAACATGCCATTATTATCCTAATGTTACATCTTTTTTTGATTTTATTTATTTATTTTTTAATTATTTTATTTTATTTTATTTCAGCATATTGTGGGGGTACAAATATTTAGGTTATGTATATTGCCTTTGCCCCACCCGAGTCAGAGCTGCAAGAGTGTCCATCCCCCAGATGGTGTGCACACACCCATTAGGTGTGAATATACCCATTCCCTCCTTCCCCTCATCTGCCCGACACCCTAGGTATGTTATTACTATATATGCACTTAAGTGTTGATCAGTTAAAACCAATTTGATGGTGAGTACATGTGGTGCTTGTTTTTCCATTTTTGTGATACTTCACTTAGTAGAATGGGTTCCAGCTCTATCCAGAATAACACAAGAGGTGCTAGATCACCATTGTTTTTTTTGTGGCTGAGTAGAACTCCATGGTATACATATACTACATTTTATTAATCCACTCATGTATTGATGGGCACTTGGGTTTCCACATCTTTGCAACGGTAAACTGTGCTGCTATAAACATTTGAGTGCAGATAACTTTATTATAGAATGCTTTTGATCCTTTGGGTAGACGCCTAATAATGGGATTGCTGGATCAGATGGTATTTCTATTTTTAGCTCTTTCATGTATCTCCATATTACTTTCCACAGAGGTTGTACTAGTTTGCAGTCCCACCAGGAGTGTAGGAATTCCTATCTCTCTGCATCAGTTCCTATCTCTCTGCATCCACGCCGACATTTATTGTTTTTGGACTTTTTGATAAAGGCCATTCTCAGTGGAGTTAGGTGATATCTCTTTGTGGTTTTGATTTGCATTATGAAATATTAAATTCTTAATTGAACTTCTGAGACAATTTTTTAAGTTCTACAGTTTAAATCCAATACTGAATAGATGTGGCTTTATTAAGGATAACATTACTCTATTCTAGATTAAGAATAATAAACAAACATGAAGCATATTTTATGGGTCAGACCTTGCATAATGGTCTATGATGCTTAGTTACAAATATATGAATAGGCAAGTATATTTATAAATATGTACAGGCTACTACTATGTTGTACTTTAAAAATAATTATAGTTGGGATATTCAAGGTTTATTCCTGATTTTACTACTAGGTAATTGTATTTACAGAAATTTATTGAATCATCTTCAGATTCCCTTCGTCTTATATAATGCCTGACATATAATTCACAATTAACAATGTCTCTTTGGGAATTGGTTTTTAACCTGTAAAATAGGAATGGTGACAGTGATAAAGTTTTGAAAAAGATTAAAATAAGATATATGCAAAACATAAACTTCTTCAACTCTAAAGGCATAATTATAATTGCTTTCCTTAAAATAGATTAAATGATTAAAATGCATACTATTAAAGAGGAAAAAGTGACAATCTCATTAACAACAAAAAGGAAGATTTTCCCTACCTGGTACTGGAATAGGGGACACCAGGGCTCAAAGTTATTACTATATAATGAACAAGATTCATTGTAAAAAGGAACCTCAATTAACATTGGATAACTAGCTTGTAGACACTAAAATTAGGCATGATATTATAAACCACTCACATATAGAATACAGAAGGATACAGGATGTCTTTTTTTTTTTTTTTGGAAAAGCTTTGCAGTTGCTTTTTGGGACTAATAGCAATTGTTTTGTATGTACTGTTGAGACAGTACATTGATGGGGTTAGTTGAGGTCCAGCAGTGGAAGGCTGTAAGTGTCATGCTAAGGACCTTCGATTGATGTTGTAGGTAAAGAGGAATTAATGGCAGATTTTAAACAGAGGTATGATAGCCTGTGTTGCCATCTAAAGAAGAGGAGGCTGTTTTTCTTTAGTACATAAAAACATCCATAGTATTTTTTCCCATATCAAAATTCATTTCAAGAAATGCAGAGGGTGTAAGAAGGGAGAGTGTGGAATATAAGGTATTATGATGAGGACTTTGAGCAGATTGGAAGCCCTTGGGGTCTGGGACAGGGAGAATGGACTCCAGAAAATAGAGGGCACTGAACAGACAGCAAAGACAATGCCCTACTCTCTGCAGGAAAGGAGAGCCCTAAGAAGAAATTTTGATGCCATATGAGTTCCCTTAATGGAATCATTACCACAGGTCTCCTGGAAGCATTAGAAAGATTTAAGTCATCTCTGGATCACCACTTTTTTGAATTATTTAAAATTAAGTAAGGAATGACTGTAGGATTTTGAAGGGCTCTTCCAACATGGAGAATACAATTTCTTATTTCATTCTATCTAGATGCATATAAAGTCTGAAGCACTGTGGAATTCTGCATGTTAGCCATTTGGAAACATGTTATTTCAAGGTCACTCTCCAAATCCATCTGTCTTGCAGGATCCCAGGTGGCCCTGGAAGTAGGCTTGGTATGCCCAGCAGTAAAAAGCTACATTGGATGACAGGGCTAATGCTAAGTGACTATGCTGAGGGAACCAATGGGATGCATCCGGATGGACAGCAGCATACAGCTCTGCCTTGGTCCCTGGAACTCACACTGTTCAACCGCAAACGGACCAGGTGCTCCCAGACCACTGAGGGAACCCCTCTCAATCATTAAAGGACACCAAAAACAAAGGAACTCTGAACTCCTGTTGAAATGAGCTCTAGTGCCCAAATGTGGGCATTGGGTAACAGTTCTTCACAAATAATTGATTGGATTAAAATAATATTTAATGACATGGCAAATATTCATATATAGTATGGGAGAAAAGGTGTCATTTATATCTTTTTGTTAATATAAAGTATTTTGAAGTTCATCACTTTGAAAATGAAACAACACTCTATAAAGGGCATTAACAAACTGTTCAGTCTTCCTTACAGAAGAAAGTACTATCTATATAACATCAGTTGTGGTGAATTATGTATTTTCTACCTCATCATATTACATGATTTCTGAGAGTTTAGGACTGTATTTTATTCATTTTTGTGTCTCAAAATAATTAAGATTTTATCAACCAACAAGTATTTCTATGTTTTTTATTTAGTTTTTCTGGTCAATGGATTCTGCTCTTTAGAACAAATGTTTTAAATTTTCTTACCTGACTTTGAACTTCTGAAATCCCTCTACATTTCCCTCAAATTTTAAGCAAATAATCTCATCTTTAATTTTTTGTTTTGTGTCACTATATATAATTTTGATTTTCCTAAAATTATATAAAAATGAAATCATACAGAATGCACTCTTTGGGGGTAGGAGGTATGGCTTCTTTAACTCAGCATAATTATTTTGAGAATAATACGTTTTTCAGCATGTACCAATAATGCGTTTATTTCTATTGATGAATGGCATTCTATTATATGGATTAACTACAGTTTGTTTAACCATTCAGTTGGTGAAGGACATTTGAGTTGTTTCCAGTGTCAACTATTACAAATAAAGATACTATGAACATTCATATGTAAGTCTTTGTAGGGATATGTAATTTAATTTTTTCTGGGTAATATCTAAGAGTTGAATGGTTGGATGATAATGTGGGTATATGTTTAGCTTTAAAACAAATAATAAAAAACTGTCAAATTATTTTCTAAAATGGCTGCATCATATTAAATTCCTACTAGATATTTATGAAAGTTTCCATTTCTCTTCTCTAACACTGGACATAGTTGAATTTTTTTCAATTTTACTTATTCTGATAGCTGAGAAGTTGCATTTCATTTTGGCTTATGTTTGCATTTCCCTAAAGATAGCAGTGTTGAACATTTTTAATAAGTTTATTTTTCATCCTTATCTCTTCTTTGACAAGGTGTCTATTCAAATCTTTCACTCATTGTTTGGTGGGAGGTTATTATTATTGAGTTTGGATTCTTTATATATTCTTCATAAAAGTCTTTCATTAGATGTATTAATTATAAACATTTTATCT